>PVHY01016222.1:0-34270 GCA_004024945.1 Uropsilus gracilis | reverse complement strand
CCTTTGGTAGTATAGCCATTTTGATGATGTTGATTTTTCCGATCCATGTACAGGGAATATCTTTCCATTTTTTTACATCATCTTCTATTTCTTTTAAGAATGTTTTATAGTTTTCTTTGTATAGGTCTTTTACGTCTTTTGTTAGGTTAATTCCCAAGTATTTGATTTTCTTTGGTGCAATGGTAAATGGGGTGTTTTTTCTAATTTCTTCTTCTTCTGATTGAATCTTTGCATATATGAATGCTGTTGATTTTTGCGTTTTGATTTTGTATCCAGCTACCTTACCAAATTGGTTTATTATTTCAATCAGTTTTTTTGTTGATTTTTCTGGGTTCCCTACATAGAGAATCATATCATCCACGTATAATGATAACTTTATTTCTTCGTTTCCTATTCGGATTCCTTTTATGTCTTTCTCTTGTCTTATTGCCCTAGCTAGGACTTCCAGAACTATGTTGAAAAGGAGTAGAGAGAATGGGCATCCTTGCCTGGTTCCTGACTTTAATCGGAATGGTTTCAGTTTTTCCCCATTGAGGATGATATTTGCTGTGGGTCTGTCGTATATAGCTTTTATTATGTTTAGGTATGTACCTTTTATACCAATTTTTTCCAGGGGTTTAGTCATGAAAGGTGGTATGTTCCTTTTATACCAATTTTTTCCAGGGCTTTCATCATGAAAGGATGCTGAACTTTATCGAATGCTTTTTCTGCATCTATTGATATGATCATATGGTTTTTGTTTTTCTCTTTGTTGATGTAATGAATTATGTTGATTGATTTTCAGATGTTGAACCATCCCTGTGCCAGTTGGTCATGATGGATGATCCCTTTTATGCAATGTTGGATTCGCTTTGCCAAGATTTTGTTTAGAATTTTTGCATCTGTGTTCATTAGGGAAATTGGTCTCTAGTTCTCTTTCTTTGCACTATCTTTATTTGGTTTTGAAATGAGTGTAATGTTTGCTTCATAGAAGGTATTTGGTAGCTTTCCTTCTTTATCAATTTTTTAAAGACTTCTAACAGTACCAATGTGAGTTCCTCTTTGAAAATTCAGTAGAATTCATTTGTGAAACCATCTGGACCTGGGCTCTTGTTTTTAGAGAGAGTTCTGATGAATTCCTCAATTTCATTGCTTGTGATTGATCTGCTTAAGTTTTCTATGTCTTCTTTGTTCAAATTTGGATGACTGTATTGTTCTAGGAATTTGTTCTAGGAATTTGTTCCAGGTTGCTGTATTTGTTTGTGTATAGATGTTTGTAGTAGTCTCTAGTCACCTTTTGGATTTCTTCTGGGTCTGTTGTAATATCTCCCTTTTCATTTATGATCCTGTTTATTTGAGTTTCCTTTCCTATCTTCTATATAGAAATTTATAACCCATTCCTAGTCTGAGCACATTTTATGTAAACTCTTTGAAACTACTAAAGTCAATTCATTTTCTTACCATGAACTTTTATAAAACACTAAAATTAATTACAGA
Organism: Uropsilus gracilis; assembly: GCA_004024945.1. Classification (NCBI taxonomy): domain Eukaryota; kingdom Metazoa; phylum Chordata; class Mammalia; order Eulipotyphla; family Talpidae; genus Uropsilus; species Uropsilus gracilis. The sequence goes on along the minus strand of PVHY01016222.1, from coordinate 32,794 downwards.
ATTGTAAAGCTTAATCACATAATGTGTATTCATATATTCCATCTATAATCGGATCTTTGAGAAGATACTTTTACAGGTACTAACTAAATGCACAACAAAATCATGTCAATTTGACTTATATTTATCCAGAACATAAACTGCTGATTTACATTACACAAAAATGACATGTATTAACTATCAAAAGTAAATTAAATTATGGTAAATTAAGCAGAAAGGAAATAAGTGGCTGTATTAAAACGATCATTTATGCAAGGGAGATCAGAAACCATTTGACATGCAAGTATACAATTCAATTGGCAACAAAAGAAACAAGGTTAAGAGCAGTTCTTCAGAGACTGGTGAGAAAGGACCAGTTCTGGAGAGTTCATCCATTTAGAATGAGGGAGAGGCTACTTCTCAGAGCAAGTTTCAGCAGTATATAGGGGGTCCGTGGTACTTGGTATAATAGGTAGCCTTCAGTTCACTTCCCCTACTTCATCACTTTTCAGAGACATAGATCAAGACCATGGGTGGGGGGTGGGGGGGTGGAGGCATTCTGCACAGACTGGTATTTATCTCTACTACTTGCCTGTTTCTGGTGTTTTTCAGTCCCTTCTATTTTTCAGCCCCTTTGTAAACAAGTAATCACTTTTCAGTTGCTCATTTATTGTGTTTCTCTGTCAGTGAGCATTGTTAAAATGTCAGTGCATACAAGTTTTAAATCAGGAGTTGGCAACTACTATTAATAGAATTGTATACTTATATTCCCATGTTTGTGTTTATATGTTTGATTGGTAAGTGAAAACTTCCTATTCCATAGAAGTTAGTACTCTATAGATCCCAAGCTAGAGTCAAAAAACCTGGTTACAAAAGTCTTGAAGAGTCTTTGGATTCACTCAACCTGGAGAGAGCCATGGTGAACTGAAGTATCTCTGACTTGTGCATTACTCCACAGGGTAGTAGTAGTTATACCCATTACCTGCCATCATAGAATCCTCATAGCAATATCATAGCAAACTAATAGAAGTGAGGAATTCCTTTAATATGTTTATAGAGCCAAGGTATTACAGTGATCTATAAGTTGAGTTTATATTAGAAAATATATGCACATAAAGGCTGAATTTTCTTTCTCATCAGGGGATATGCTTGTGTTCACTTAGTAAAACTGATATCAGGTAACAAAACAGGTAAAAACAGGGTGCTTAACTAAACTTACAAACAGGCATAGCTAACCCTTTACACTCAGCTACTCCTTAGGTTTTAGGTTCATCCCAGCCCATGCAAGCAGTAGCAATACTACATAAACCTTAAGAGGTTTATGCAACCTTAAGAGCAAAAACAGTTTTACTTATTAAAGGAACAAAACAAACAAAAGTCACTGAGGGTAGAAGGAACCTCTTTGGTTCTTCCCAAGCAGTCCAACCTCTTTGGTTCTTCTCTAGTGTCCAAAAGGCTTCATGTGGCCATCAGCCATTTGCTTTCTCAAAACGGTAACTGCCCTACCTTCAAACCAGGTGAAGAAGTCAAGATGGCACCATTGCTCCTTCTTCCAAAGTGGGAGATTCATATCCAATAAGGAAGCCAAATGGTGTCAGCAAGTCTTCTCTTAAAAGGTGTAGCTCTTGCTTTCTTTCAGTCCCAATGCTGAAGTGGCCCAAAACTACTCCATACAATAGCAACAACCACTTCATATATCTCACAATGAAGACAGCAGTACAGCCATTCTCTTCAGGTCTCCAGATAATTTCCAAGCTTTACAGTTACAAAGTTAAACCAAGTTCTCAAGTACAAAATTCGAAATCATCTTATGAAAGTCACAAGTTTCTCCAACATGCTTCTCTAGGCTCCTCAGCAGCCCAGGGTAGGGCTTGGCCCTGGATGCTCCCACACCTAGCAGCTCCTGCTCTTCTACCCCTTCTCTGTCTCTCTCTGTCTTCCTGTCTGTCTTCTTCTCCTTAATTCCCCTCTTACTGATCCCATCATGAGAAGGTTTGGCCTCCATTCTTCAAGTCTACACCTACCAAGGCACAATGGCTGCTATTCTAATGCAGTACCACCAATACTGGTGGCCATGGCCCCCCAGTTTCACCACAACCCATTCAAAACTATTTAGAACATTCAAAGCTATAAAAGTTTGTTTCTATATTCTTTATTATCATTTAAAATAGATATTTTAATAAGTATCACATTACATCACTGAATCTTAAAATAAGCTTCTTGAAACTTTATATAGTCCACTTGATGACCGTGAGACATAATGTAAGAATATTAACTAATCCTATGTACTTTTCCAAGATGACACATGCAATAAATCTTTACTCTTTTCCACTGTAATGCATTAAAGTGAACAGGTTTAATCACAATTAATTTTGTTTGAAATACTTCATTATTCACTTTGCTTTTCTGGGGAATAGTTTTTAGGAAAATTGTGATTTGGAGTACTTGAACTCTGAAGTCCATTTTCGGACTAATATTCTATGACTCAGTATATTTTGATGAAACTACATTAGGTAGACTAGTTGATTTAATACTATATGGATTAATGGTTTGATCAACTAAAATATATCTCATAGGATAAAATCAACCCTAAATTATCCACATGTACACAATTTATTTAAAGTTATTTATAATTATAAAATTATAGTTTATTAAATTACTATTTCTCTCTGAATTTATTCATGTGATGCTTTCAGATAAATAGAACTAAATAGCATAGGCCTGATAAAAAATAAGCTCAGATGGTTGGAAATGAAGTTCCATTAAAGTTAGGAGTCTCAGGTTTACTTGCCCTTCCATTACAGAAGCACAGTATAGTATCTCTTACTTAAGAAGTATTCACTAAATATTTGTTTGACAAACAATCCTTGAAGTGTGATACATATGTTTCTAATATGTCAATGTCATTTTTCAAAAAAGAACTTATCCAGCCTTCAAAAGTGGGAAAAAATGGTCTTGATTATATTTAAATAATATTGTATTCTATCACACTGAGAATGCAATATAACCCACAAACAGAATAATAAACTTTCCAAAAATTCTGCTATTTTGTAAGGTTTCCTTTTTTGAACTAGTATATAAAACAAAATTTGTGAAAGGAATATGCCATAAAAGTTCAAGATTTCCTATTTTTTCTAATGAATAAATTCTCTTAAATCTTTCATATATGAATTGAAATAACTACCTAATCTAAAGAAATTATAAAAGAAAGATCAGGTTAATTTTAATTGAGAGCTTTATTCAAAATAATTTTTGTTGTTAGCAATCTATGTAAAATCTTGAGTCTGCTACCTTATTTTAGAAAGAAATTTATACAGGACATAAGAACTGGGCTCTAATTTAATATGTATCATTCCCACAAGAAAGACAGATAAATTTGAAGAATTAACTTGTAGCTGGGAGATAGAGGACTATGTCCATCTTTTTGCCCTGGTATTGTAAATCTCAAATTGGGCTTGGCTAATATGCAAATTTAACTCCAGTGCACTATCTTTTCCCCAGGTGGGGAAACCATAGTTTGATCATGCCAAGGTATGGCTGGTGATTCCTTCATCAAATGGGAGGGGTTACAAGAAACAAAAAGAGAAAGAGAACGGTGAAAAGACTGCAGGGAGATTCTGCCATGGTGCTTTTGGAAGAGATCTGATCCAGTTTTTAGAAAGAGATCTGGCATCTGACTTTTGGAGGATATCAGATCTGGCTTTTGTAATCTGATCTGGCATTGAACACGTGGCATCAGGAGCTGACATTTTTGGCTTCAGAAAACAAAGGACCTGAGAGTTGTTGGATCTTTTTTGGCTCCCAGTTTTTCCATCTTTGAAGGCCAAAAGTTGGATGAAGGTGGAGAAGGGGTGAATGGAGAGGGGGAGGGATAAGGAGAGGAAGAAAGTGAACCCAAGTTGGACATCATGATTGTAGTGGAATTTACTCCATGCTGGCTGCAGCGACTGAGGAAAGATGACAAGGACTGACAGCTTCTGACTGAGCTGCACTAGAACTGAGGTAAAACCCACACCTCTCTGAGGAACCGAAATGGGGTTCTTTTCTGTTTAAGACACTTGTGAGTGTGTGGACTCCTAGGTTCTTTTTAGTTTGCCTTCCTCTACTTATAAATAAAACCCTGTGTTTAACCTTTCTATTAAATGTTCTCTGAGCAATTGCTTACATACAAGTGAAAGTAAAATCAAATAATGAAACAAACAAAGCAGGGTCCTTAATTAAATTTACAAATAGAAGTGAGCAGCTGGCCCTATAAATCCAGCCATTCATTAGGTTCTTCCCAGCCCATGCAAACAGTAGCAAGACCACACTATCTTAAAAAGAGGCAAAAAAATAAGATTTATTTATTAAAAAAGACAAAATAGGTAAAATTAACTGAGGGCACAGGGTTCCCTTTGGTAATCTTAATGTGCAATTCAGTCTCTAGTCCAAAAAAGCTACATGTGGGTCCTTCAGCCACATGCTTCCACAAAATGGTGCTGTCCCACTTTCAAGCCAAATGAAGACCCAGATGGTGTCATTGATCCTCCTCCCAAAGCCACAACTCCAGTAACCCTTTTTCTTCAACTCTAAAGTGACCCCAGACCACCAAGACTCACTCAAAAGAGCAGCAGCAGCAGCAACCATTTCAGACGTCTCACAATGAAAATAGCAGGTCACATGTTTCTCAAGCATGCTTCCCTGGATCAGAAGGAACCATTATTGATTAGTGTTTTTCTAAGACTGAATTAGAAAAAAATTAAAACTGGTGAGCCCTCACCCAATAGCAAACTGGGTAAAAGTAAGGAAGTTACCATTAATGAGAAAATCAAAGTTAATTTGTGCATTAAGGAAAATGACCTTACAAATGAACTCCACATACTGAAAAGGTGAGAACATGGGAAATGTATCATTCTAGTTAATGGGATCTAGGAAAAGAAGAGGAACATTAAAACTGAACCTGGTGGGAATTTTACTTAAGTAGATGCTAGGTGGACATTTTCTTGAATAAACTACAACATATTCCAAATATTTCAAGTTATCTCTCAGGTTAAATGCAAATTTATTTCCCTTTAATTGGAATAAATAAAATATCTTTATGCTTTAAAAGTACCTGCATTCAAATGTGGCAATACACTAAAAACTGTAGTATTACTTTATAGACTCTATATTCATTGCTATTAAAAATATTTGACTAATATATACTCTAAGATGATATTTTAAAACAATCATGGTCCTTAGTTTCTTGTTATTTTACAGTGTAGTTTGTAAGAAAAAAATAGAAGGGTGTTCTCTGGAATTCTTAAAGATATTGGAATTAATTTGAAGGGCAAGGATGATAATATTGGAAAGGGCATACTACTTAGAACATGGTTTTTGAGAAACAGGAAAAATTTAAATGAATACCTTGCAGACTTAAAAGGCATACTATAAATGAACCACTTCTGGATGCTTTCCTCCATGTTATTCTCTATCATTGCATGTGTAGATTTTCTATATAATCATTTACAGAGTCCTTGAAAAAACTTTTATTTCTCAGTATTAAACAAATCTAGTTTTCTTCCTTCAGTTCCTCATGATCCCACCTACCCTTTATATGAGATAAAACTAAAAACTTCCTTGCCTCAGTAAAGATAGGGAAAATATTGGTCTAGTAGTGTTTGAGTTGGGATCTGGCCATGATCTTTAAAAAGAAAGAAAAGCCACACATATCTTCAAAATACATCCAAACATGAGAGTTAATCACAGTGAGAAATAATCCTATACTTTCAGACTTACATTCGTTGCCTGAGGCTAGTCTCTCTGCCCAGGATGGCCTTTCTTATCACACTAATTCTTTAAGACTCATCTCAAATAAACTTGTCTGTAAAGCTCTCTAGGCTTCTCATTAAGCTGCCTTATATTTTCACTTCAAAACTCCATTGTGTATAATTAATTCTATACAGTACTTATTGTACATTTTCTTTAACTAGGCAAGTGGCCTGAAATTGAGATCAGATCAAGAAAATGTCAGGGAAGCTTCTCTAATTTAGGAGGGACAGAATGGAGAATAGAGAGCACATCTAGAGAAATAATTGTCAGAAGCTGGTGGGTCATCTGTAAATACTCATATTGACTACTAGGAAATATTGAATGTTTTGTATGATTAGGAAATTAATATCAGGGCAACAGATTAGAATTGAGTGAAAAAGTACTATAAAACTCATCTCATTGATGAAAAATATTAAAATGCCCTAAGTTTTTCTACTATAATTAACATCATGTGGGTATAATTCCACTAATGGCTAATAAATGCAACAAAAGTACATTTAGATATTATATATTTGACTTTCCTAAGCATAAAAAATGCTGAATTAAATAACAAGCTTTCTGTAACTTTATTTGATTTAATGAATTCAATATCATATGCTTTATGTCCTAAACAATTGAATGGCATCACTCATCAAATACTCAGAATTTGCCATTTTATTATCAAATTATCTCAGTTTCCGTAAGTCAACACATAATAGGAAACACAGTTCAAGGTAAAGAAAAGTAGTTTAATTCGTCAACAAAGTGAGGAGGGCAGCAGCAGATTCATTTCTAAAGGACTATAATCCTGCTCTTTTCCAGAGAGCAGGGTCATTTATTGTTCAGAATTACAAAGGACTTAAAAAGGGGGGGGGGGAATTGAGCAAGGGTCTGCAGTTCCTTGAGATGGAAGCATCACATCTGGAGATTTGGGCTGGGGTCAACTTGTTTTGTCAGTTTTCAATATTCCTCTTTTGGCCATTGTGAGAAGATAAAACTGTTGATAGAGCAACCTTTTGTTAATTCTAATGGGTATAACTATGTATCTGATGGGACAGAAGAAGAGAGGCATGACCTTGTGAAACTGCAACCATTTTATAAATGATGAAAGGCTAAGTTGTTTTCTTTTGCATCAAGTAGCTGGTAAGAACTCCAACCCAAGTCTTTGATTACAAAGATTTTGTTTTCTTAAACCACATTATTTCTTAGGCTGTATTATGACTCAAAGTTAATTTTTGTGAGAAGTTAGCTGTAATTTTTCTATTGTAAACACAGCACAGCATACAGTTTGCTTACAAACAAGTTGCAGAACATTAGTAACATACAAGGCAGACAAGTCTATAGAACTTGCTCACCATCAGTTATAAATACTGAGTTTTAGCTAGGTTTGTGTCAGTACAAAATTACTTTATAATTATGCTACTTACTTATCCCACATGATATAGGGGTTCTGTGGTGAAATTGGGGGGCCATGGACAAAGCATGATAATGGTGCATTAGGATAGCAGCCATTGTGCCCTGGTGGGCAGAGATTTGGAGAAGGGAAGCCAAGCCTTCTTGTCGGAGAAACTGAGAGAGAAAGAGTGGAGGAAAGAGTGGAGGAGCAGCCATGTGCAGCAGCAGGATAGAGAAGGAAGCCATGCTGTGGACTTCCATCCACAACCTGGACTGGTTAGGAGCCCTGGAAAGCATGATGGAGAAACTAGTGACCTTTGTAAGTTGAACAGTAGCTTCTTGGTTTTTTGCAACTGGGAACTGAGGGACAATTTTGAACATGTTGGTAACTGGGGTTTACTTCCTAAATTCATAAATAAATTTATGAATAAAATTATGAATAAATAAAATTCATAAATAAATTTTAGTTTGGTCATTTGAAGAACTTGGCCTGACTTTGGAATTTCAAGAAAGGCAATGGGCTAGGAAAGAACTCTGAGGGCAAGTAAGAGACAGATTTAAAAGATAATTTTCTTCTAGTTTGGATGCTTGAGGTTTAGTAAAGGTTTTTGCCCTTTTGCATCAGATTTAAAAGAGAAGTATTTCTTCAGGTACAAAAGGGGGCAAACCTTCACTACATCTCACAAGCTTTCTAAATCAGGTTTCAGGATGACTATAAAGAAAAGAATGCCAAATATCATAGTACTCACACTGACCCAAGCCATTATGATTATAAACAAATATGAGGAATTTTTGTAAACTTTTGAAACCACAAGATAAATGATCATTTACTATATCACATTCTAATTCTATTAATAACATGCGATCCCAAATCATAAAGTGTTCCACACAGAAATTTAAAAGTAATTATTGTAAAACATTAAAAAAGTAGTAAACCATTATGTCTAAATTTGAAACGCCAGATTTCTGTCTTTTGGATGATCTGGTCTTGTATTAATTTTATTGGAATACAAAAATATTCCTGAGTTGGGATTAAATATTCCAATAAAATAGAAAATGTTCTCAAAACTTTCAAATATAACCAGGCACGTGATTATTTCACTGTGAAATATCCAACCAGTGCTAGGAGTTATCTGTAAGTTATTTTTACTAACATTCATTGCAGTAATGAAAGAATGATCATTTCATCCATTTTGTTAGTAAATATGGCTTTATTACTCACCAGTGAAATGCTAAGGATCTATTTTAGGTTAAGAGATATATCTTTTAGTCATTTTTATTAGCTAACCCTGGAGTTGAGTGATTTTATTTGTACATTTGTTGTTATTCAAGTATAGTGAAGTCAATAGATCAGGATATAAATACCATCAAAAGATAATTTGTTTTTCAGTTTCTAAGAGAAATGGGAATTTCTCCCAGGCATGAAGGGGAAATTGTGGCAGGAACCTTTATTCTGATTTCTTAGGAAGAGAGGTGACAGTTTAGATAAGGAATTTTAAAAATTGGCTACTGTAACTAATACCTGTGTGTGTTTCAAGCACTTTTGTTCGTATTTGTCAGGCTATGAATCTGGGAAAATTGGGAGACAGAAGTAGTGTCCAAGTGTGAAGTCCATAGAGGAAGTGGTGAGGAATGGTTCTTGACTGATCAATTAGTATATGAAAATCATGACTGTTTTTTTGGAAATTCACTAGTCCTGAGAAGGGTCAGTAAAGAGGCCACAATGCCAACGAATCTTCAGATTCAAAGAAAATGAAAAGGCCTGATTAATATAATAATTTCAAATTAAATGTCTGAAAAGTATACTTTTAGTTAGGGAAAATGATCATCCTGATAATTCAGTTAATGAACAAATATGTGATTAAACAATAGTGAGTCTGAATTACTTTGAATTAACATATAACATAGGAACAATCTTTTTTTCCCTAATTTTGTATCCTAATCTGGTCCTGTTCATCATTATTGCTTTAGAGTTCCACATTTCAGTGTGAAATATTATCTCACCATGAAATAATACACAGTAAATATGTAACATTTGCTTACTTACTAAATGAACTAATTCAATTCTTATTCTCAGGTGTGCTGGTCAAAATACATTAACTAGTACAGTTTACTTAAATATTCAATCTTGACTCACAATACTATATTGAAAGGAATATTGATGCATAGTATCCTGAAATTATATTTTAGCTAAAGTTTTTTTCTAAAACTAGAATTACATAAGTTCTGAATATGTAATAGTTCTATAATACACTGTAAGACCTAGGATTGTTACTATTTTAGACACAACATTATACTAATTGAACATTGTAAAATGGTAGAATGAGAATATATGTCTTAAAGATTTTTTAGGAATTTAAGGGCCAACATAAGGAAAATGTAAATGAAGATTTCAGAGGACATCATGCAAAGCATCATGAAGCTATTAAAGTCAGTTTAATGTGGAATAATCCTCAAGCATTAAAAGTTGAGAGTGTAAGGAAAAGTGTAGAAGACTTTTCCAGAGCACAGAACTCTATCTGAGTCTTTTGCATGACTTCCACTAAGTTTTGAGCCAGGGCCTACCAGACATCATCCATGAAGTTAGGCTCACCATGATGGTAGGATAATTTGAGATTCATTAGCAAATGCAAAATTGTACTGTGTAATTACTTTCATTTTATGTTCAAGAGAAGAAAAATAAATCTGTTATTTCAAATTATTGAAAATTAAAACAAAATCCAGATGGAGTACTGTGTCCATCAGAAAAAGGTGATGATCAGCATTTTGCTTAGCAGTGCAAGTTTTATTATTTTAGTTAATGTGGAAGGTGAAGTTGAAGACTAAGGTCTTATGTTGAATTCAAATTGATTGATTCCAGAATATGTCCTTAAATTGAAGAAAATAAATAACTTGACCTTTGAAGCCATCAAACTTAAAAAGTTTCCCTTAAAAATATAATTTTCTCTTGGGGAAGTGTGATTGATCACTTCTAAGGAGGCTGTCAGCAAATGTCGTAATTTTCCAATAATTTGGACAGGTTTCATCTAAAGTACAGACAAAGTGGAGGAAGTGTTATTTGCAACCCCAGGTAGTTGAAAGAAATAATTTCTAATTTATATGCGAAACAACAAATATATATATATATATATATTCCATTCCATTCCTTCTGGTTTAATTAATTTAAAAATAAAACAGTAACTTAATAACACTGTAGTATAAGCAAAATATTGGTGTTTCCAAAGGGAGCCAACTAGTTGGTCACATAAGCTTGCCAGCATAACAAGTTACACAAGAGCTGTGCAATCTCCTTGAGTAAAAGCATACAAGCCAGAGCTCCTAGAAGACAATGAGAGCGGAACTCACGAATATTACAATTTGTGTTCAAAGGCTTATCAGACTTAGGGCTAAATTAGACAATGGATTGGTAATATGAAAATGCTGACTTAGTCTAGTTGCGTTTTCTATTGTATTTCTAGGAAATGAATGAATACCACATCATTAATTTTTAATTAAGTTTCAACGAAGCTTTCTTGCTTTAGTTCTCATTCAAACTTATTCTGCCCCACTCTTACACATACATTTTTAGTAAAGAAACTAAATGGAGAGAATCTGATGCTCTGGCACTCTTACAATTGAAAAAGTCTAGTACCTTGTAGCTTCCTTCTTTACTTACTTTACTATGTATGTGTATAGATACATATGTATATGTATAGATATCTACTATATCTACACTACATCTATACTATATATACTATATAATATATATACTATACAAGAATAATACATCTGAATTTTTCTGGTTAAATATAGTTATTTTTTAGTCCCTAGATCTAGAGCAAAATTGATACAGCTTTCATTCTGCTTACCCTCCTACCCTCACTAGATGATTTCAATTCCTGTTCCTAGTGAAATTGAAAACACTGAAGTCGTTTTTCTCTACACCACTACTAAATATATGTGTATATCTAAGGCATCTTTTTGCTGTCCTTCACTCTCAAAACTGATTTGTAACTTATTTCAAGGATTCTTTCCCACTTGGGTTTTCACTCTACTCCCTTTATTCCACAAATATTACACACCTTTTCATTCAAGATTAGGATCTCTGTCTAACGTGCTTCTATACTTTCTATCTTCTATTTTTCCTGTCTTGACTTTATACTTAAGTATCTATTAAATCTATTGAAGCTTAAAATTAAAAAGGGACTCCTAGTACGCTGTCATCTGCCTTATATTTCTTATCCATTCATTGTTTAATGTATTTGAATGGAGAAATATAGACAAATCCAGAAAAATGCCATTTTGTCGAGTTTACTAATGAAAAATGTGCAGTCCTGAACTTACATCCCAGTTAAGAAATACAGACAAGAGCAAATTATTGCAAATATATGAATTGTTAGAAAGAACGCCTCAAAACTATGGTGACAATAGAACATAATACATTTTTCAAAATCAAGTTCTACTTCCTAATATCCTGCTTGCTTTCAACGTAGTCATCCTCTCACCACTGCTAAATTCAGAATGTGGCCTACCCAGCACATTCACTATCTTCTGTTCCATCACTGTCAGCACCTGTTCTGATTTGAATGGGTATGACTCCACCAGGAGACAGCCAAAAGCTACTGTGGCATTTCTAGGAACTTCTTGCCTTCATCAATTTCTGTTCCAATTACATGAAGTTACCCTTTCTCTTGGAGTGTCTTTGTTGAATGATGTGTCTTGCCTGTGCTTGTCTGGGTATCTGCTCCCTCCCCCTGAATCTTTTGCATTACTTATTCCACATGAATATCAAGCTTCACTAGTTCTGCAATGGGGCTCTGATATGTGATCTCAGCATAACTGCTTCTGGCAACTAACTTGTCATACCACACTTAGAAACCTATGTGTTTGTACTTTTATTCTACTTCTAAAGTTTTGTGAAGACAGGTTCTTAGCCTATTTATGCCTCTGTTTCTTTAAACAGTGATGAAGGCAAAATACTTCTCTCATAACACCACCCAGAAGAATAAAGAAGCTTAGATCACCTGACACTTAGAAAATGGTAAATCAGTGTGATAGTGATGGCCATGAGGATATCTACTCAATATTTTTTTTTTCTATTAAGGTTTACAGCATTGTGTATGATTCAGATATATACCTTTCTTGAAAATTTTCTTTGCTTTTTCTGGGTAAAACTAACTCTGTTTCTAAAATCAACCAAATAATTAGAAAAGAATTATGCTTTGATTAAATATGTCTACATTTTTAACTATTCTGTTTGTAGTTTGGTACTCAACCAAAGCTCTTGTAGGATTTTTCCCCCAAATACCTCTCACAAATACTTATTTTCTCTAATATAATACTCAGATTATATTCCTTGATAATTCCATTCACCTTCATGATTTCAACCTGTGAAACTCAAAATCTTTTCCACTCAAAAATGTCATCTTCTGGGGCTGTGAACTATACCCCACTTGCTTTCTGGTACTTATCTACTTCTTATGTCTCCCAAAAACATCACCCTTAATATGTTTTATGTGGAACATGCTGTCTTTCCATTCAAACCTATTCCCTTCCTGTGACTGTATCACTGGCATTTATCTTGTTCAATTCAAAACCAATGAGTTCTTCAGGATAGTTCCCTTTACTGGAAACTAAAGATTTTGTCAGGTACTAAGAGTAGCAAGTTCTGTTTCAGTAACATTTCTCATTTATGTGTCAATTAGTCCATTTATAATGGAATGCATGATTATGTTTGTGAAACTCCTATGAAAACTATTAGGTATATATAAAAATGATAGGCAAATATAAACACAAAAGTGTAAGTACATAAACAGAATATACAAACATGTATATAGACCTATTTATACATGTTTGCCTATATTCATGCATGTAAGTATATTATATAATGTGTATATATATATATACACACACACATAATATGGGTATGTATTTAAGTGTTATTCAGGATTATAACATACATATACATATAAGGGTATGTATTTAAGTGTTATACAGGATTTCAAATGCAGATAATTTATATTGGACATGTTTTTTCCAAACCAAAAATAAATTAAGGGGAAAAATCCCCATATCAGAAATGTGTTTTGAAAGAGAAAAATTTGGGTGAAGATCTCTTTTTAAACATCAACTTTTTAGTGAAGACTTACCTATATACTTCATTTTAAATTGTCATCATTCCCTTTCTTTTAACCCTTTTTTCTGGTTGGTAATTCTACTTTTATTTTCACCATATTATCCAACTAGCATTCTGCATTTTGTTAAGTTTTATTTGTACATCTGCTACCAGGAGAATAAATAATTTGCAAGATTTGAATTTTAAATCTTGTTTTGTTCCTATTTGTATTGGTAGGACCTCTCATTGTACTTGGCATATGTGTAAAAATAAGTTGAATATATACTTTTTATTCATTATACTGCTTTTATTAAAACACCCTTTACAGAATAATTAATATGTGCCAAGAATACATAATCATACTCATTTTTCCATAGCTAGGTTATGCTATTTACATTTTTAATATGAGGATATTGAAGTTATATGAATTGAGGATATTAAAGTTATATGTCTAGTGTAATACAGTGGTTAATATGAACCCAACTCTATGTATGGTGAAAGTGAAAATTCATGTTTTTACCCACTGAGTAATTCCAGCATCAATACTAGAATCTGCATCTTTTGCACTTTCACAGACCATTAAATCTAATACTTTTTATGTTCAGAGGATTTCTGCTAAAATTAGACTTTTAAGCATCCTATGTGAGAAAATTCTTGAGTCTAATAAAGAGTTTAAAAACAACATAAAGATATAAACCACTTCATTTGAAAGAATGCATGTTAGACTTGGTATGGAAACTTGAATGGAGAGGACACAGTAGAGCTTCCCCCCTTAAATGTATAATAGTATAGAACCTCAGGAAAGTGTAACATTACAGAGCAAAATAATGGAAACATAAAGTAATATGCATGTTTTTGTGACATTTTTCTTTAAATTATATTCTTTGTTTCATCTTCCAAAGTACATGCAATTTTAATTACATGTTATAATTAAGGTTGTTTTACTCATCCATTTATTAAATATTTGTTGTTTAACATGTGCCAGATAGTTATTCTCTGCTGAGCTTCCAATGCTAAGTCTAAGGAAAAAAAAAATTCCTTCCCTACAAAGTTTGCATTTTAACTGTTTCATCTTAATTCTTATTTGTGAGTTCAACTGGTAAGAATCCTGCTCTATTCTGTTTTGGATTTTCTTCCCTTCTTTGACTCCTGAACAAGAGTTTTCATTCACATTTCTATACTTCATATTTACCAAGTTTAAAAACAAAGGATTGTAATCATGTGATATTCTCTTTTCCATCCACTTTATTCTGATGAGTCCATGAGCTATGTCCAATTTTCCTTCTCTTTCTAAGATAAATTAGAGCATAGTTAATTTCTGTTCCTATCTGAAAGGTACTTATTTTATTTGACACCCTCTTCTTAAACTATGTATTTGGTCCTCTATTTTAGAAGCTGGAGAAAGTCTGTCTAAATCACACACACACTTAAAAATAAATATTTAAATCAAAGCTAGAAAGAATCTCACAACTACAAAGACATTGCAAACAATCCCTGTGAACTTGTTCTTTTTAGTTTAATACTAGCACCTTATTTTTAGTTGACAGTCTCTTGACATATATTTTTAGTATTTAACATGTTTTCAGTTTTCAAAAATAATTATAAAATTCCATTATATTTGTAATTATTTATAATTAAAAGCCATGCAAATTTCTAGGCTAAGAAGCCATTATGAAATACAGAAAAGGGGACCATTAAATACAATGGTAAGTCATTTTGAATATTATATTTGGATCTGTTTGTGGAGTCATAGTTGAATAACTTACCATTACTAGTTAAGTAACAACATGAATCGATGTTTTCAATGGAATAATGAAAATTATATCAAGATTTAAAGTCAAAATTGTATTTTAATATCTTTAAATAGCAATGATTTTATCCAACAAACTAAGATTAGAAATATGAGTCTAGACTCAGCTGTTAATACTAAGTTAATTTAGCCCTACATTTTATTTCCAATGTGGTTATCTATCCTGCTTATTTTGTGTAAAGTTTCAGCAGTACCAATTTCATATGTGTTTCATGTTTCTAACAATCAAAGACTAAAGAAGAAATAAGCCAGCATCTCCAAACCTAACAGTACTGTCAGAGAGTCAACATAAATATACAATTTAAATCATATTTTCTATCTGGAATTAAGTTCCTAAAATGTTACTGGTCAGCTAGAATTAGAGGTGACTCAAGAAGTAGACCCAATAAATGTCTGTGCAATATTGTACTCACCAGTGTGAATTAGAGAGCTCACCATGTATGTGAGGGTTCTCTTGAGCACAGAGCTTTTCCTTAAAGCCCATAGTCAGTGATAGCCATTCCAAATGACAGGTGCCTGTGATTAAGATTGATAAAGAGTCCAACTCCTTAAATTTCATATACTGATGATCCCCTGGATATAGGACCAGAGTCCCTCTGTCTCACTGGCAATGAGAAGTCAACAGAGGAAGCAGTGTGAGTAGAAAACTTTCGGTAACAATGAAGTGTCTATATGTGGGTGTCTATCTCCACATTTATTGCAGATAAGGGGAAAGGGGGAATGGGACTGTCCAAATAAAGTGTTTAGATTTTAAAGTGCCTGGGATAATTGTGGTGATTAATGACTGTTATGTTTTATTATTGTTTGCCCATTAAATACTGACTAGAGAGACATAGTTAGGGGATGCAGCTACTTAAGGGGTATGAGGCTGAACCAAGCTGGGAAGAAATTCAACTATCAATCAGAGTGATTATAGGAAACCAGTAAATGCTTTTAAGCTTCACCATAAAAAATGAATATGCTAATTTAGGAGGTCTGTCAAGGATATGCAATAAGTTAACTCATCTATTCATTTATAGTTACTCAACAGAATTACATTCGTAGTTCTGGGACAAATAGAAAACTTCAACCTTGACCTTTATCTTTGGTGTGATATGAATCTCAGTCGTTCCACCTGATTAAGCATGGTCTCTCATCCTTCTGAGAGACTTGCTTTGTGAGTTTGGAGTTGGGTGCAGGAATCTGCATGTGTAAAATGTTCCATATGTAGCAGAGAGCTCTAATAGCAAAGTTTCAAGTTGTGCAATGCATGATAATCTGTCTGAAAGGGATATTTGAGTTACACTGCTTAGTCATTTACCTATTTAGTTTACCTGCTGGAGTTCTCCTCTGAAGACTGTGCTTCAGAGGTCAGATCTGTTAGACAGAGATGATCCTAATGCCTATCTCTTATTGTATAAGAGAGTATAGGTTTCACCCAATACAGAACACATTTCTAAAATATCAGCTAACAACAATAGGTTTTCTATTTCTTGTAATTAAAGCAAAAACATTTAAATTCTTAACTTTAACAACTGAATTCTTGTCTTCTCAAAAGATGGATTAGTTTGTTCTTTGCATGTAACAGCACATGTTACTTTCTCTGAAATGGAAATATAACTTATTTTCTGGAGAACTCCTCAGAAGTAGAATAGCTTTCCTAATAAAAAATGTAAAGAGACTATTCAGTTCCTGTCTGCTCTGGGGTCAGTTTGTATTTCACACCAGTGTAAGATGCTCTACTTCTCTACCAATCAGTTTCCTGAGCTCTCACCACTGAAACACTTGCATCTGTGATGATCTTTCACTGAACATCTGTCATGTACTTGACAATGTACAGAGTTAACTCCCATGCACTGTAGCACACATATCCTCAAATTTTATATGTGGAGAGAAGGGAACAGTGATATGATCAAGGTAACAAAATCAATATGAGAGTCCAACTCATGGTCTTTCTGTGTCTCTGAACTATTTCATCTTGAAGTGGGATTAATTTCCAGCTGCATAGATTTATTTATCAATTAAAGGTTGGTGTCTAATGTACTGAATACAAAATACCAGTTATTTTCTTACATACGTAAGAAAAGTCACATTGGATAGCTACTTTATTTAGCAATTTTGTGTGCAATATTCTTTCTTGATTAAGGTACATAGGAGTTAATGGTTTCCTGCCCCTCTACCACCACAGAAGTACACTAGCTTACTTTACTTTATAACCCTCTTATAAATACCAGTTTCCATATTTTTCAATTACTATGTAGTATAAATCACTAATGGATGTCTAATCCAAGGGATCATAATTAAGATTTGCTGTAAATTAAATTACAAACTGGAGGAAAACATCTTTAATGGTGGACTTAGACAACAGAAAATTCACAATAGAGGACTCAAGTGATTTTAACAATTCAACGTCCAGAACTCCTAACATCTTGCATAATTTTGGTTTCTAATATGTCTCATTTCTAATAGAGTTAAACTAAGATGGTGACTATCAACATGATAAGGGAACTGAGAAAAGGAGATTTCTTCTTGATCAGATAGACCCTATATGAAACTGAAGGGGGTCTCTCTTATGGAAAGCTATGTGAAACACCAAGTTGCCAACTGGAAATACCCTGAAAGAACTACTGCTGAAAGGGTGGTATTTATTTTCCTCAGTTTGCCAATTCAGAGAATTCAATTCCTAATTTTCTTGTGAAATAAAAGTGAATGCCTTCATGTGATCCTGACTTTCTGGGGCATATATTTCATGTATCAGACTTCACCAATTTATATTTACTAGTTTTCTTCCCCTCTAAACAAAGATTAAAACTGTTTATAATTTTAAATGCACAGATATTTTAATATTTTATACATATTTAATTGTATATGCTCTCTTGAACTTCTTCCATAATTATTTCCTGTTTCTTACTATGTCCTAAGTTGATTTGGTCAATTGATCTTTGTTCCTGATCCGTTCGAAAGACAGGGTTCTCCTCACCACCCACACCAAAACAGTATTCTAAGCAAATTATCAGAAGTTGCAAATGTACACTGAAGGTCATTATCTAGATAGTATGGTTATATTTCACATACAAATATTTAAGGGTGAAAGAGTCATACACTAATAGTTTCCTAGTAACTAAATGCTATACAGCATGATCTTAAGTGGTGTAGATAAGCAAGCAACAGATTCAGTTTCCCAGTAATGAAGGTACATGAAGTTTGAGGTTTTGTTAGTAATACTAGACTAATTCTGTATTACATTTAGTCTTAATCAGTTTGTATTTTTCTATACCTTTTGTGTCCATTTCAAGCTCTTTAAGTATAAGATTGTTCCCAAAAGAAGTTGATTGGCCTTCTGAAGTAATAAAGTTTATCCACTGCTTTCTGCTGCTGTTTCCATGTGACTAGGCTAGTGGGGAAGTCATCAGAGTGTTCATTGAGGATCATGGCTTCTCTTAAGTGGCCAAGAGCAGGATGAGGATGCTATGAGTCACTTACATATGATGAAACTATATCACAGTAAGAACTTTACTGCTATTCTGATATGTGTAGACAATTAGTATCAAGAGAGTTAGTGCGAAGGTAAGGATGATACATTGATGATATTTTTGTTTATCTTACCTTTGGATTTATTCTAACTTTCACATTACCTTTTGTTGGAATAAGAGCAACACTAGCCAAATCCCATATCATGTGAAAGCAGTCCTAAAGAGCAATGACAGGCAACGAGGTGATTCCATCCCTGACATGAGAAGTAAGCTAGGTTATAAGGTGCCTCTCTACCAGAGATACAAAGGACAAAATCATGGAGATGCTAAAAATTATGGTTCAAAGAATGCGACAAAGGGGAGGAATTTGGAAACACACAGGATTGAGCCAATTGTAATCTGATAAACTGCAGTCAGGATTGACTGCAGTCAGACCATATTGGGGCAAACAGCAGGTGGCACATCTAAGTCTGATATTGCTTTCATAAGCAGTACACACATTTTCACTATATGTAAGAGTTTTGAAATCATAGCCCAGTTTCATACTCATGAAATTGCCAACTCATCCATTAATAGCCATCTCAAGTTGGAGTTACTTCTTGAAACATTGGTAATTGCTTTGTTTGATATGTATATTACCTGTGAATGTTTTTATATATGTATCAAAACATCTGCCATTTGATTGGATTGCATCTGTGTGGTCTAATTGAACTATCATAATCTCTGCAAGGTTACAGACCCTATTCCCAGTCCAGTAATTCTTGGTAAGCAGGATTTTCATTGCCCTTACATGACCAATTTAATATTTACAAACAGATGCCCATTTAGAAGAAAACTAAAATGTAGATAGATATAAAAATATATATGTAGTGATAATAAAATTTTGTAATTGAAAGGAACCTAACATATTTGCTTATCAAAATGAACTCAGTTAATATCTTTTAATTTCTGAGTAGGATTTAGTAAGTTATTTTCCAAATATCTTTTCTATGCATAGTCTTAACTTAAGAAATGGCATTGCACTATCTAGGGAGACTATCAGGGCAACTAGTCAATGACTACTTGCTTTGGGGCCATGAGTAATTCCATGGCAATTGTCTGAATGTTTGGAATAGTGGAGGATGGACAGTGGATTCATTGCTGGGAAATATAATCTCTGTAATGGCCTTTGTCACATTTCATAGCATATAAAACATTCCTGGGAGACAAATATGACTCACTTAGTTTGCAGCTAGCTCTTTAGGATCTATTTGTCTTCACAGATGTGTCAGTAAAGACACTAAAGGCATGGTGGAGTGTGTTCTTCAGGGAAGTTTCATTTACTCTTTAATGCCACAACCATTTATAAAATACTGCAAGAGAAAACTCATTTAAAAGAAACTCATCAGTGACAATATCATCGGATTCTAAAAGCCAGTACAAATGACCATGCCGGAGCTGATTTAACTTCTGCAGAGATGTCCTCTTCTGATTGTTTTCTTATGCTGCAAGGAGATAATCACAGAAACTTGGGAAGGAAACTAATGTTATCTTTGTTGTTTACGATGCATCCCTGTGCTCCTTCACCTTTATGAGAGGACTTTCCTTCCGTAGGCTACCACTGGCCCTTAACAAGCTAACCAAATAATGACACTTTTAATACCCATATTTCCATGGGTCACAACATAATCACCCTACTGGAGTGTGGGCTTAAGAGTATATATCTGGTTAGAAAATAACATCTTTATGTGTGTTTAATCCAAGAACACAGTTCAGATATTTTTTAAAAAAGTGAAAATTCTTAAGAGATCGTGATGAAGAATAAATGGATGCCTATGTCTCAAACAACTAGAGGTGGTTCTTTAACAAGAAATTACACATGGAGAGATTTTGTCTGCCTTTTCTAAATTTCATACAAGTGCAGAAAAGCAAATTCACAGAAGAACTGGTATTCTATTTTTCTCTGTGTAAGGAACTTTAATATTAAAACTGAGCTTACTAGAAATGTACTTTATCAACACACAGTTTTCATCATGTTTATCTAATGCATTATTGCTCAATGGCACACTGTTCCTTGTGCCAATATTTGTTCCCTCAAATCTTTTTTATGTAATATCATTGATTTAATACTGTAAGAATATAACAAAATAATTCTAATCTGAGTACCAAGATCTGGTAGTAGCTTAGGATAGAGACATAGATCTGGATTCTAGGCAGGGCCAACTGTGTGGGTATGGTATCATTAAAAAATAGAAAGTTCTTAGAATGTTGTAAAGTACATGTATGATGCTTATGTTACCTATATATGTGTTATTTACACAACATATACATTATTGAAGAAAATATATTATTTTGCTATTTGGCTACTTTTATTTACATGTTAGCATATGGTCATTATTGTTATCCCCCTGCTCTTCAATTTAGATCAAATATTACTGTCTGCTTCAGTTGAAATCTATGAGTTTCAAATAAGCTTAGTTTCTGTATTATCAGTAATATAATATTCCAAATAATGTTTACATTTTCTAAATACCAACCAGATGAGGAAGAGAAGTTCAAAAACATGGAAATCAGACAAACTAAATCTTGCAGCAATTTTCTTTGTTGCAAACAGATCCACTGGCAAGGGGACAAACTGCACTAATCAGCTAATCAATGAAGACTAAGTTACTCCTGTGAGATATACATATTATAAGAGGGAGGAGAACAAGAGAGGGAAGCGTGAGGAAGAGGACAGAAGCAAACAGAACGGAAACATGCCCATGTAGATGCAGATGCTTTGGCTGAGGCAATAGGACTAGAACTGTCTGATAAGAATGAAAATATCTAATCATATTAAAGAAACTAATTAGTATTAACATATATTATACACTGGAGTTATTTTGTTATGTAATTTGATGCATGCTTTACCATTATAAAGGTATCATGGACTAGAGAAAATTACTTTCACTGAGAGTAATAAAAGAAGAAAGTACTAATTTCTGAGTCATGAACACTAGTGCTAAGTTCCTATCAGTATAACTAGAGAAAAAACATTATATGCCTGTAGGATTGCACATGTAGTCCAAGCATGGCTCCTACAATGACACTGAAAAGAAAACAAGTGGTATTTGACCACAGTGGTCAAGGACAAAATTGACTGAGAAAGGTATGGATATATACACACAGTGGGCTGCTACTCAGCTAAACGACAGTATGAATTGCCATGGGCAACAAAATGGATGAAAGTAATGGCAAGTAAAATAAGTCAAAATAAGAAAGATAAATAAAAGATGGTCTCATTTATATGTAGAATATAGAGAAAGTTAATAAAAGGTCAGTCAAAACCAATAGCAAACTCTTAAAATCTGTTGATCAAACTGATGCAGCTAGAGTGAGGGGTGGAAGAGGCCCAGTGGAACAGGATAGAGAATTTGGGGTACTGGTGATGGGCAAGCTCTGAAACTATATAATTCTAGAGGTTTGAACCTATGGCGCAGGAATAAAATGTTAGCTTAGTATAAACATAAAAGTGTAAACCTAAGAAACACAACATAATTACTGTCATGAAGTCCAAATTAAAATCATATTGATACTCTAATGATGCCATTTAGAATGGCATCAAGTCTGACTACATTTTACAGTAACCAAATGCTCAAACATTGCTGGTGAATGTATCATTGTATACTCATTTTAGGAAGACTGTAGATATCTGATAACCAAAATCATAAGAATAAACTATTGATAAACATTTCTAAGCATAAAAAGGATAAACTAATTAATTGCTAACTCAGAAATAAAATTCGTAGATGAAGGATATGTATAATAATGCACATGGCAACTTTTTAAAAATAATATTCACAGGAAAGTGTTTATCACATGTAGAATAGATATAAATATTGTCTACTTATGGTGAATGGCAAGTTACAACTCATTATATTTATAAACTAAGCCCTCACTTTGTATAGTAGGCAGACTGGGGAGACTTGAATGAAGAAGTTTGCCTTAGGGCAGAGCTGTAAGACCAACCATCATGAACAGAAAAAAACTAGCACAGCTACAGGAATGCAGAAGCAGAGCCCAGCACCCAAGACCAGAGATCCCAGCAGCTAAGGGGTGCAAACTGGTGCCACAAGTTAGAAAGGCCATGACAAACATATAAAAGAGAGCCTCAGACAGACTTTCAAGGGCAGATGTCTATTACCAGGCCCATTGTTTCTCTTAGTGTGTTTCAATAAACTCACCTTTTCTGTTTCACTTTGTCTCCAGTGAATTCTTTCACCTCTGCACCTCCAGCCTCAACCCAATAATTACCCCTGTGACAGTAATTATTACAAAGTTCTCCAGTAACAGATAACCACAGTCAAATGATGGCTACAAACTTACACACAGCACCTATATCCTGTATCATTCCACACTTGTGAAAGCCAGGAACAGAGAAAACCTTTTATGCTAAAAACAAAAGGAGTGATTCACTCAGGAGTGAATGTTATTGACTAGAAGACACTCAAAGTTTCTGGGGTGTTGATATTTTACTGCAGTTGAACTGGAATGGTGACTATGCAGGTGTATGTATCTGTAAATATTCACTTATACTCTGAAGGTTGAATCCTTTCAGTGTGCTCGCCATAAAAAGGTAAAAGTGAAAAGTAGAGTTTGTGGACCAAGCCCTGTTTTTCTTTGGTTAGGGACCCTTCAATAGTTGCTTTGCCTTAGTGTGCAGGCCTCTGTTCAATAGTGCTTGGAATAAGTTTAAATGCATTAATGGGGGATCAAGTGACAGCCTTTTGTTCACTGAGGGGTAAATTGAAGTTCTCTGTTAGTAAATCTTAAAATGTTTTTATCTGCACAGTAATAACACACTAAAGGGCTTTTGTTTCTTTGTTTTTTTTTTGTTTTTGTTTTTGTTTTTTTTGGGTTTTTTTTTTTTTTTTTTTTTTTTTTTTTTTTTTTTTTTTTTTTTTTTTTTTTTTTTTTTTTGGTTTTTTTTTTTTTTTTTTTTGAGGCTAGGTCTTGCTATTTTTGCCCATGGAACCTCAGGCTCTCATTGCCCGGGGTACCACAGACTCAAGCAATCCCCAGCCTCAGCTTCCCAGGTAGCTGGGATTACAGGCAAGCACCACCACGCCCAGCTATTTTTTTGGAACTAGGTCTCACTACGGGCCCCAGGTGGGACTCAAACTGCAATCCCTAGCCCCAGCTGCTTCATAGGCTAAAGCTTACATAGGCATGAGCCACCATGCCCGGCCTGGGCTTTTGTTTCTTTGCTGCTCATTTAAAAATTTCCTTCTTGCTAGGGTCTTGCTAAAGTCCAAGTTCTCAAACTACATCTACCTGCATGTGCACAAACCTACAAAAATACCATACATTTTGGTTTTTATTTGGGGGGTGTTTCCAGAGACCAGATAGATCTGATAACACAAATGAAATTGATCTTCGAGCTCAGTCAGAAAAGCACATTCAAATTGAACCAAATTTAAGCTTCGTTTATGGTTAAGGTTTATTCTGCAAATATAATGGCAATTACCAGGGAAGAAGTTAATTTGTGGTTTCAGGAAGTATAGAAGCAAAACAGGTACAATGATTGCTGAGTTTCATTTTTTTTTTCAAAAGAAAGTCAAGTTTGTACTTATACTGATTTTGTTGAAATTGAAATGTTTCCTTTTTTTGATGTATGTAGTCTCTTTATACTAGTCGTTTCTAGACATTTCAACTTCCAAAGGAAGGAAACAGGCAACAGCATTGTCAATGTGCCGTCCCCTTATTTCAAATCTTATTTACATACCGTATGTCCACTCAGAGAAAAGACGTTTGAAAAAACAGGTCAGAGTTAGAGAGTAAATTAGAAGGCCAATAATGAAATTTAAAGTCCCTAAGGCAACCCAGTAAATTAGGAAGGAGAAGAAGAGAAAAATCAATGACCAACAAAATAGGATGATAATAGGTGTGGATATTTCTGCAATTTTGAGTAGAGTGTTACACAGTGGTGGTAGTGTTATTAGTGGAAAAAGAAAACTTAGGTTACTATTTATCACTGCTTAATTTCAGGGTCCAATTAATAGGGTCCAAATATCAATGCAATTCCTTCTATCTCAATGAATGAGAGTAGTATACCACAACCCAAAACTTAGGAAATGGGTTGACTGACCTCTTTACCTAGTAAAAAACAAGGTAATAGTACATAAGATATATAATTACAGTAACACCTCAAAAAGAAATAGGAAGCTCTCAGATATAGCATTTGGAAAATTGGAAACAAAACTAACAATAGTGCTGTCAAGGTGCATTTATTTAAAGTCAGGTACTTTGAGAGCAAGTAAAACCCAGCCCACTGTGAAAGCCCTCATCCCTCCTTTTCATGACTGCTTTCCACCTACCCTTCTTTGCTGAATCATGAGAAACTACACAGAAGCTGCAAAGTCACAAAACTCTCAGACACAAGGCAGAAATCAACTGAACCTGATTTGGTTTATCAGTGCACAATGTTTTCTTATCTTGGGAGAAATGTGAGGGCAGAATGGACCTGAAAGGGCTATAATTTTAATTCTAATTGAGAGAAGCAGGAACTCAAAATGATGAAAGAAAAATAAAGGTAGTAATTATGAATTGTCCCTGGATCCCCATTTTAATCCTAGATGCAAAAGAAGCAATTTTGATAAAACTAAGCATAAAAAGATTCCCACCATGGAAGTCTATTTTGAGCAATAACCATTTAAGATGGAGGGGGGGTGTTAATTATAAAGATTTTGATTAAGCAACAGATGAATGAGTTACTAAGGAAAAGGTGTAGAATGGATTGAATGCAAGTTTTAACAAAAGCCAGTGCTGAGGAAGAAATTGATAAAGCCTGAATGGGAAGAGCAGAAGTAAGAGAAAAAAAGATGCACCCATCTATTCAGTTTAGGACAACACAAGGGAAATTTCTGTCCCTACAGAACAAGACTGAGGTGTTGGACTGGTCCCTCCAAAAGGGTCAAATCGTTTTGTTTTGTTTTTTTTTTTCAATATGCCCACACTGTAGACCTCACCCAGAGAATATCACCTTGGTGTGGAAACAGAGGTCATCTTTTTGTGAGTATATCACCACTACTTAAGATTTATTAATTTAATAGTAAGAATGTAGAGACTAAGAGAGGCTTTATTCTTTTCTCAGTTATTTGCCATTTCTCTAAAGGCAATCACTGCTTTCCCTTTTTAGGCCGTAAAAGGATGTAGTTTGAGGAGGTATCATCCAAGTGTACATTTATCGGTCGACATGTTTTCTTTAAAAACCAATAAAAATAGCTCTGGGTGAGGGTGAATTTGCCCCCATCTTGCCTACTGTGTGAAGTCTTCCCCTCACTCTGGTCCTTAACACAGGATAAATATCCCTAGGCTGCCCTATGCATTCTTTAGTATTTATAACCATTGTAAATCTCCATATGTATGTGAGCAAAGTGAGTTTTTTTTCCTTTGATGATAACTCATTTGATGCTGCTTTGATTACTCATCTAGCCCCAAAAAGAACCTGGCAGAGGGTTGGGAGAGGGGTGGGATTTTTCTTTTCCTAGGCATGAGCATAACATACTAAGATGAAAATCTAGACTGGAGATTTAAAAACAATAATTGGAGCCTTTTATATGTACCAGCTTTGAAAATTCAGCTCCAATTAATTCGTAGTTATATAGGGTAGGTGTGCCTATACTGATGGATGATGGATACCTATACTCATATGAGTGGATGAATGTATTAATGAATAGAACATGTGTATAGAAAATGGAAAGATTCCCAAAATGAACTTGAAATAACATTGAGAGATAGTTATTTGATCCCCAAACCATGAAAATGTTTAAAGCTAAAAATAGATTGAAGAAAGGGGAAGCACATTTACACCTCTGAGAGTCATTGTGCAGCTGCATGAGATTGGACTATTTTACAGAGAAAATCAATGATGAATATAGAAGACTCACAAGTATAATACTGAAGACATTGTTCAGATGACAGCATATGCTGCCTTGAGCTCATGTTCACTTGAGCACGTTGCATAGATAAAATAAGGACCAAATGGAAAATGAAATTTTAAAGGTTCTTGGCAGACATTTATAGGGGGAAAAATACCAGAGTTGGGATCTGAGTACCAGAACTGCTGATACTTCAGATATCTAAAGTTTTGCACTCAAAAGAAGAAAACAGCATTTCAAACACTATTACCAACAGTTTTAAGTTATAAGGACTTAATTAGTCCAAGTGAATTTACTAGGATTGGAACACCATGACAAGTTTTCCCCTGCCTCTGCTTCCTTCCTTTTTGCCTACAACAGTCTCTACCTTGGACCTGACCACCACCAACAAAGTGGATCTTGTAGATTTGGTATTACTAATGAGGCCACCTATTGCTCTGTGTTCCCATCTTAGGAATCTGTTAGGTTACAGTCAAATAAAAAGGACCCACTGACACTTTCAGTCTTGATCTGTGAATCTGCAGTCAATAAGACCATTATAAATTATATCCTCCAAGGAAATACTCTCTTCTCATGACAATCATTACACATGATGGCAAGACACCCCAACACATCAGAAAAGAATCAATAATGAAGGCACATTTGCTAGTTCTACCAAGTGGGTTATATATTATTCAAGTAAGCAGGTAAGAGAGTGCTGAGCTGTCTCAATATACCATGCTGGAATGAGGCCCGAGATGCTCAAGTGATAAAGCAATCCAGAATAAGTGCAAATGAGGCTATTTTTCTGAGAAAAAAGGCTGTATAAATGGAGAAGAGAGGATCTCTCAAATTTGAGAAATTACATGCAAACAGAACAGGACTCTATTTTGGATTTGTTTTCTTACGGAAAGCTGACTAAATGAAAACCTCCAGTCAGCTGTGTAGCTGCTGGGAGATATTTTCCATGGGTGCCTTGTACTCTGGCCTGTCTAACTGGGTGTACCCAAGTTCATGAGCTAGATAACTCCGTGTGCAGGTAAGGAACCACTTTGAAGACTGAAATGAGGACTTTGTAGAGAAGAGTACAGTGGACTCTATCGGCCCAGTGTTCTCTTACAGCACAACCCGCTGAATTTGTAGTCATTTAACCTAGTGGTTCTCAACTGGAGTGATTTTGTCCCCTACAAGTCTATGAACAGTTGAATATGTAGACACACACGTGTATACATATGTATATATTCTAGGAAGATGCTAATGGCAGTGAAAAAGGGAGACACTTAGAAAAAAAGTATATTATATAAAGAGATGCTGGTAATATCTGCTACTTTTAAAATATTCAATATTTAATGATCTGAATTTGATACCTTGAACAGCAAAGTACTATGCATGTGGTGGACCTGGCTACCAGGGTTTGGAGTAACATGAACTACAGATCGTGTCTTACTCCATTGTTTGCTAGCATGGATGTTATGATTGACATACAGTAGGACTGGCTTACTGGGATAATATAATACAAAGGGTGGGGGGAAAGACAGAATAATTTTCACCTGACTATTTTCTACACATAACTGTGACTTCTTCTCTTGACACTGTTCTCTGCTCTTTGTTTTTTTCCAAAATACCTTTGTTCATTCTTCACTTGCATATAATTAATGTCAGATGGGGCTGTGAATACTTACACACTGATTAGTATCTCTGTCAATTTGCTCAAAATTCTATCAAATTGGAAGTAATGACACATCAGCTTAGTTCCAGTTACAATTTTTATGACAATACCTAATTCTTGTAAATAGTTTTACTTTTATAAATAAACAGACAATGTTTTTTCCTTGCTATTTTTCTTCAACTGAGTTACAAGACTATCTAGTTGTATTTGTGTAACTAGATGTAGTCATGGTGACCCCTCTCAAGGAGACAATGTACACTCATCTCTTTACACGAGGGATTTCAGCTCCAACAGCTACCACAATGCAGATACATTAAATTACTTGCAATAGGACACAATTTTCAGACATCCCACCCTTGACATGGCCTAGTCACTGGCTATAGAACAACAATTTCAAAAATAAATCCTTCTGATTCAGTTTTCTATTAGTGTGAGCTAAATATGAACCAAATATAAACCTTGCATAGGAATTGTTTCACAAATT
Organism: Uropsilus gracilis; assembly: GCA_004024945.1. Taxonomy (NCBI): domain Eukaryota; kingdom Metazoa; phylum Chordata; class Mammalia; order Eulipotyphla; family Talpidae; genus Uropsilus; species Uropsilus gracilis. The sequence continues at coordinate 4,268 of PVHY01016222.1, read as the reverse complement.
GATAGGAACTTAATGGAAACTGACCCCTTTATAAATAAAATTTCCCACACAGCCCCGATTGCTATGTTGTTATTTGCCATGCAATGGAAATGAAATTGAAAAAGAAAGGTATTTTGCCCTAATCTTCTCAGTCAGTAATATAGATTTCAGGTCTCCATAATTTTGTGGGAACACCTCTCCTCTGAAAACAATGCAGCTTTTCTAAGGTTGATGGAAAACTTCTCCATCTGTTGGCATGTTTCCAGCAAGATCAGCCCTAGACCACACTTGTGTTTAATGAGCCATGCTTCTGCTTTTCCATACCTTTATCTACTGTCAGACAAAATATGTCCCATATTCTTCATGACCCCTTTACTCCTGAATGCCAACTCAGTATTTCACAATCCATAGTCCCATCCTCTTAAAATTCCTTGACAAATGGAATGACAGATAATCCAATAAATAAATCTTAATTATATTCACCAGAGTTACCTTCCATTTTTACCTTTAAACTTTTTATAACTGGTGCATATTTTCTTGACAAATATAAGATGTAGTACCATAAAGCTTATTTAAAAAAGGATGATCTAAGATAATCTAATACAACCCAGTCCTAACACACATTACTTTTTTCCTATGATCAGTATGTCTGAGGTTAGATTTTTCAAATTGTTAGATGTTTTATGTAATATTATACTAACACCAACAATGTCTATAATCATAGTAGAGAGATATAAAATAAGTAATATACAGGAAAACATATAGTAGTCTCTAAAGCACTTTTTTCATGTACAGGATTGTCAGTTTTTTATTGTCATTTCTACTATTCTGAGTCATATTTCTACTCATATTCATTTTATTTTCTAGCTAGTTAGGACTTACTTTTCATACAAGGTAATGAAAGGATAATAGGGATAACAGGGATAATACCTGAAATAGGATAACAGGGATAATACCTGAAAAAGATTCCATTTCCCTCTGAATTAGGGTAGGCCCATTAGGGTTTAAACTTAAAGGGAATGACGAGGTCAAAACACACTTCCTCTTATCGCAGAGACTCATTTTGCATGTCCTGTTGTATCTTCATCTAGCTTCAAAAATTTGTTAGGTTTACATATTTCAGATTTGCAAAAAAAATGCAATTAACTCAGATTTGGAATTTAGCAAGCAATTACACCTTCAGAAAAGTACATATAAAGGTCACACATTTCTGTGGAGTATGTGGTATTACTAGAGCAGTAAAAATGGGAAGAAAATAGCTGTAAAGTCAATATTTCACACTGGGTACCTTGAGTAGTGATATTGAAGAGGGTTAATGTGATGGAACAGGTTTTGAATGAAACCACCCAACCCTCTTGGGGGAATTTGAGCCACTTTTTTTTTGTTTATTTATTTATTTGTTTTATTAATTGAATTGATTTCCCTTCGTTCTTCCATAGTGCCTTTGTTACATCCCCCGTAATCAAGGAGATTTATCGTGCAGAAGAAATGTTTTCAAAGGCTACTTTAATTTTTTTTCCGTTTGCCTAATGTAGAAAGCCATAGCAAGGATTATAGATCAAACAGGAGAATGTGAGAGGAATAACAGAAGTTTGGAGAGAGCAATATGCCAGCTACAGCATATCTTTGTGGCTTCTGCTCACATGCTCTAATTTGACCAACACTCCAGGTTTCATCTTGTCCTACAAAGCTCTTCTAATAACCTAACAGTTTGAAAAAGTAAGATATAAATCACCCTATCCTGTTACAGCACGAAGTTAAATGTAGTAACTAGCAGTTTTATTGAATTGATACAGATTAAGTTAATGTTACTTGTGCTGAATGAATGTGGCATATTAGAAAAGTTTAATTTTCTAAGTGGGGAGAAGGTCATTGGAGTTGAATTTTAAGAAAGCAGATTTTTCACTCAGTAAGAATGGTGGATTTAAATTCTGGAGTGGTCTATAAATGGGGTTACAAGTTGCATTGTTGTCTGGATAAGTAGTGAGCTATTGGAAGTATTCAGTCCACAATGCATATATAGTATAACACTGTCCAAAGAAAACAAAATGTCAACCAGAAATGTGAGCCACATATGTAATTATAAATGTTCTAATAGTTACATCAAAATTAATTTTTAGGTAGGAATTAAGCAAATGATTCATCTAGTTAACCCAATATGTTAGAAATACTTTAACATATATTAGCTATTCAAAATTCCTTGACAATTTCAGTTTTCTTTGAAGTATGAATTAGTTATATTTTAACAGTTAGATACACACAGTGGTTACTGAATTGGACAGTGCAGTTATAGAAGTTTCCAGACTGGCATAAGAGATTCGCTCTCTGAAGTTACTTGTACTTTGAATATTAATTAATTCTGTTGCTTGATGATGACATCATATTAGATGTGTTTTTCACTGGTGAGTATCTATTATGAGTATGTTCTTTGTTACAGGCAGGGGAAACCACATGACCACAGATCATTTCTAATGGAAAAGAATGACAAATTGGATTTTCTGCTTCACAACATTGAATAAAAAAGGTGTCCTACTCATGCAGATTGGTGAGACAACAATAGGAAATATTTCAATCTAATTTATTTACCACTGGTTTTGTGTACAGCATTGCAAAGAGATCAACATTTATGCCTATAAGAAACAGGAAACGAGAGATACACTACCAGAGTAAACTAAGTCATGTGAGAGCATCTCAAAGATTTCTCTAGAGAAGGAGTCTTAAAAAACCTCAAGAAGTAAGGCTCATTATTAGCATTAAAAGATTTCACAGTGAGAGTAGCAGCAGTTCCACCTCTAAGGATAGAGAGCACCCATACAAGCCCTGATCCCATCTCCTGATAAAAATGAACATGTTATCAACCCTGACATTCTTGGAAGCTTAGTGAGTGCAGAGGATAGAGGCCTAATTAGAATAAGGGTCCAGTGTCAGTAATGATGCTGCAAGTGTGTTGGAGAAAGGCATTGAGATCAGGCTTGACAGGGCGGGCCAAGTGGACAGGCTGCATTTCTGATTGGAAGGCTATAACCATATCAGCTATGCAGGTTGAGTTCAAGTTTTTAACTGAGAAGAAGTGAGACTGTAAGAAGCATGTAGATCAAATAAACTCCTTGGAATGTTATCTGGCAATTAAACATTATTCTAACAATCAGAGGCTATGGGATTTGCTGAGTAGCTAAGAGCTTTAAAAATGAGAACTAAAGAAGTTTCTGCTTGCTTTGGTAAAAATTTGAGGGCTTACTCTTAATTCCTTCTCCTTTTTCTATCTCACATGTAATTTATTCTCAAATTGTGCTGGCTCCACTCTCAAATAAACCCCAAACTGACTCATTTCACTACCTAATGCGTTTTCACCTAGCCAGGGTCCTGTTCTCTCATAACTTGGTTATTGCAAAAGCCATCTAGCTAGGTCCTCTTGTCTCCCTCCTGCTTTGCTTTACAGATTTAGTGTCTTCCCTGCAGAGCAGGATTCTTCAAAACATGAATCAAATGATGTCACTCATCTGTTGACTCAAAATGAAAATGCTCATGTGTGTTCTGGTCTAAAATCCTTTCCATGATCTGCATGCCCTCAGGCCCATACAACTCCCTCTCTGACTTGATAGCTTCTATTCCCTGATTTAAATCAGGCTTCTTGTCTTTAGTCACAGCTATAATACAGTACTTCACTGCTTCCTAATTCTGATGTGCTCTCCTCCTCCAGCTGTCCTTATGGGGTGTCCTCACTTTCTCACCTTCATGCAAATTTTCCTCTAGTCACCACTTGTAAAAGTTTATCTCCTTCTCTAATATTGCCAGTTCTCCTGTAATGTATAATTATCAGTGCATATCCTTTACCTAACATATTATATATAATTATTGCTTATCTATTATGTTGATAGTCTTCATGTGACACTGAAAATTAAGCTCAAAGAAAAGATTTTTGGAATTTTGTTATATTCTCAGTGGATAGGACAGTGTTTGAACATGATAGGCACTTAATAAATGTTTTTGAATGAGTGACTGGATATTGTGTAGAAAAATTAAAAAATGTGTATATTTTGTCTGATAGTGGATGGGAGATAAAAAATAGTGAACATTTTATTTTATTTTATTTTAAATTTTTTTATAATCAAATAGTTTATATATATATACATTTCATATCTTTGTAATACCGGGATTCACCCCCCCACCCTCCCTGACCATTCCCCCTCTGTCCCGCCCCCCCACCCCGAGTTGTAACCATTTGGTGTCTGTCTTTATCTTTTTAACTTGTTTCTGCTAATGTGATTTCTTTTAGGTGTGTCCATGGT
>PVHY01016221.1:0-34245 GCA_004024945.1 Uropsilus gracilis | reverse complement strand
GGCCAGTGTTGGTGGACCCCATTGTGAGGTTAGTTTGGAGTCAGCTGCTGAAGAGTATTCCTCTCATCTTGAACATCTGCCCCCTTGGAGTAGAAGTCAGGGTTAGAAGATCACAAGAACGGGCATGGTGGCGCGTGCTTGTAAGCGACAGCAGGGTCTGGGGATCGCGGTTCGAGTCCCTCCTGGGACAACACAGCCAGACCTAGTCCTAAAAAATAGCTGGGCGTGGTGGCAAGCACCTGTAATCCTAGCTACCTGGGAAGCTGAGGCTGGGGACTGCTTGAGTCCATGGTACCCCGGGCAACGAGAGCCTGCGGTTCCACGGGCAAAAATAGCGAGACCGAGACTCAAAAAAAACCAAATCAACCAGGACATTCCGAGAGACAACGAAGTTTGAGAAACGCCGCTTGTGCAAGCTCCTGTCTGATCTTATCCAGTAGCGCCACCTATTGGGCAAGCTCTTCAGATTCTGGGAGGTTAATCTAAAACACCGGGGAATTGCCTTTGATTTTTCTGTCTTTCATTTTCACAAACCAGAAAACAAAAGGTAACCTTCTTATGGCCGTAAAGTGTTCAAACACTTACGTTCTGTGGCTGCCGTGAATATCTTGAGACTCCTATTTTGCATTTTCTTTTCACAAAACATGTTGTGCCCACTTTCTGTGTATTCGCTGAATAGATCGTGGTGTCACTGTTGTTATTGTAATATTCCAGCATTATGCAATTACATAATCACAGGACCCACATTTTTCAAGGTAAATTGAACAGATTGTCTGACAGAGCATAAACACACAGAGGGAGAAAATGTCACCTCCTATTTGGAGTTAATATCATTCTGGGAAATCTTAGAAGTTTGTAATCGGATCACGAATCGCTTCTCGTCCTTTTGGCTAAGATCAAGTGTAATCGAATCACGAATTAGTCCAATGATCTATGGCTCCTTGAGCTATTTCCAGATCTTAGTAGCTATAAGTAAGGAAGTAATAAATGCTTTTATGCAGTAATGAGGAAGAGTGTTGGTGTTGCTATTATTTCTTTGGGAATACAACCTCTAATGTAAAATTGCTAGCCTCAAAGGTCTGATAACACAACAGCATTCTGTAAAGCAAGTGAAAAGAAGAAACTAGAAATAATCAAAATGTGTTCGCGAAAGCACTGGTAAGTTGTGGTGCAGTTGTCACATCGGCTGTTCTACAGCCGTCATAAATCATGTTTACAAGCTTGAAAGAGCATATTGTCTGGGAAACTTGCCAAGGTTCTGGCATCTCCTCATCTTTGAAACACCCTTTCTGTGTTGGTCTTGCCTCCTTGGTAGAAAACTTGCTTTCTCAGCTTCCCTGACATTCAGGCTCACACATAACATCATCAGACATATTAAAGTTAGACTTTGATTCAAACGTGAGTAGTGGTAGAAACAGGAACCACAGGGAACCTGCATTCTAGTGCAGGAAGCCCTGGCTTCCAGCATGCAGAGGTCCTTGTACTTGGTCCTCAGCACCGCAGGTACTAACTGTGGGTCCATGTCCAGTGTTCTCCACAGAACCCCTGCTGGTTGGGTTTGACCGTTGCTCCTGGCTGAGTGGCCCTGGAGCCCAATCCTGTGGCCCTCTCAGAGATCTGTGAACTATCTAATCTTCTTTAGTTAATTCTCTTCCTGTTTGCATGTTTTTCCTCGTATTTTTGTTGTACAATGAAACATCCTAAAACTCGGTGGATTATGTGGTATTATGTGGGGTTTCTCAACATCAGAACAACTGGTATTCATGGCTAGATAACTGTAGCTCTAGGAGGCTATCTTGTGTCTGGTGGGGTGTCCCTAGTGTCTCCCACAAGATGCAGGAGCAGTTCCTCTTAAGCTGGAACAACCAAAAATAATGTCTCTGGACATTGCCAAATGTCTCCTAGGGGCACATCTCCTCTACCCTCTGCCAATCGGGTCATGGAAAATGTTTCTGCTGGGAGGTGGAGGGGGGGTCTGACATGAGGTGTTTTGTGCAGTTGCAGGCAAATCGTGGTTAGAACTGGAACAGTGGGGGCTGGGGCATTTGTCTCTTTTCGTGTTGTCTCAGGGTCTCTCCACATGGCCTCTTTATATGGACTAGTTGGGCTTTGTTAAGTTAGTTGAACTGCTTACATGGAACCTTGGGGGTCAAGAGATTGTCCCCCCAAAACTGGGTAATGGCTTTTATGACCAAGCCTCAGAAGTCACACCTCACCACCTTCACTAGTCATGAGATTCAAGGGGAAGGGACACAGATGCCACTCCTTGATGCGAAGCATCCAAGTTACCTTGAAAGATCGCATGGGATGGGCGATATGGCAACTTTTGGGGGAAGCTTTAGTCTGTCTGAATGCTCTATGTCACTTCTCGTCAGGGAAATGCAATGTAACACCACTGCCCCCCACCAAAACGACTAAACATAAAAAGACATAACCCAGGAGGTTGGCAAAGACATGGAGCAAGCAGAACCTCACACCTGTTGACTGAAATGGTAAACTGGTACAACCAACTTTGGGAAAACTGCTTATATTGACTAACATTAAATACAGACCTACCCTATATCAACAATCTCTTTCCTGGACTTGTATCCCAAGGGGGATGATGTTCACCAAAAGACACAAATGAGAATGTTCACAGAACCTTTATTCAGCATAATTAAAAACCCCAACAAAAGACAAATGCCTATCAAGAAGAGAATGCATATATCAATTATGATCTATTATTCAGTAGACCCCTTTACTGTGATATAAAAGGACAAACAACTATGCAACAAGGAGTAATTTCACAGATGCTATGTTCAGCAAAGAAAGTCAGGCATGTACGTGTGGTGTGATTCCATTTTTATGATGTTCAAAAACATAAAAAAGAAATCAGTAGTGGAAATCTGAGCAATTGGCTACCTCAGGGGTGGGGGAGGGAGAAGGGAATGAATACGTGCTGGGAAGAGGCACAAAGAATTTCTGGAAGACTAGGCATATTCTACATTTTTATCTGAGTGGTGATCACACAGATGAGATGTATACGTATATAAAAGTCAGTCAAGGTATCCAACACATTAGTGCTCTTAAGTAGCACTAATTCATCCCTCAATCAAAAGTAGAAATATAATTTCTTTTCTGTTTAAAGTAGCTGTGGGATTTTGTTTGTTGTTACTAAGGACCTCAGCTAAAGAAGGTGATGGCCTTACCACTACAGGTCAAGCAGCCAGGTTATGTAGCCCCCATGCCCACATGCGGTTGACCTCTTTGTGAGCTGAACCAAATTCCAAGGGAACTTTCCTATAGGACAGAAGTCTACAAACACTATAACATAAAAAAAAAGTAGCTGCTGAAAACATCAAATAAGTAGAAGCCTGTACCCAGGCAAAGAATAAAGGATACATTGGGAAACTTTCCCAGAACACAGCACAAAGTGATAAGAAAGAACAAAGAAAATTACAGCACATGGAAGAAAGATATGTACTTACAATCTTTCTCTAAATGTTATCTCTAAAAGGAAAGAATTGATGCAACACTCAAAAATATAATCAAGGCATTCCCAGAATTGAACCCAAACACAAATCTTAGATTGAGAAAGACCTCTGTGTGCTAACCAGTATTGTTAATCTCCATCTTGAATTAATGTACATTTAGACACTGTAGCATTCAAAAAAATGATAAGCTACCTAAAAACTACCAGAACAAAAAAACCTGAAGACAAAAACTGAAAGCCAACTCAGTCTTCCAAAATAAGGTTAACCCGGGACATATCCATGACTTTTCCTCAGTCTAGAGTAGGTTCCCCCAGCTGTGTGCTGACATGGCACTCCAGGCCTATCTTTGTCAGAGGTGTTATCACAGTGGAGCCTCCTTTTCTCTGAATTATTCTCTTTCCATCACTTTCTCTGAGTATTTTGGGAGAAGGAACTTGGGTTTTTATGTCTGTACCACAAGGTACCACAAAAAAATCTTTAAGATTTAGATTTTTTCATAATGAAAAGGATTCTTTTTTAATGAAAGTAAGAAGGTAGTAGTAATGTCTACAAAATAATGAGGGAAAATACCTTTGAACTTTGAGTTCTGTATCTACTTATATTGTCAAAGAACAAGGGCAAAACAAAGACATATTCAGATTGTAAGGACTCAAAAGTGTTATACTAGATCCTATAAGAGAACTTCGCCAAAAAGAAAAAAGAAACTAAGAGAAGTAATGGAATGCAAGGGACAAGGGAAAACAAAGAAATCAGTAAATGTGTAGTAGACCTAAATTACTGTTCCATATAAAAATTGTGGTCTTTAACTTCAAAACTATAAACTAAAACTTCACGTGGAAGTGATAGGAGATGGGGGAAAGGTAGAGTTCAGGGAAATAAAAATATTTAACAGTCTAATTTTGTCCAGGTTGGTTATTCAGAAACCAACTGACCTTTAAACAAGTGCTCCTCAAACTTTAATAAGTATACAAATCTTCTGGGGATTTCGTTAAAGAGCAGCTTCTGATTCAGCAGTTCTCAGGTGGGCCTGAGATTCTGCATTGAAAACACTCTCCACAGAGGACATGTTGAACAGAGAGGCTTTCCACGATACATGGTTAAATATTGTGTTGACTCAAGGTAAATAAAATGCTAAACTTTCCTCACTCTGTTTCAAAAATATGAAAATGAGAAATACAGTGTTTCATAAAATACTGAGTCCATGGTTAAAAATCATGAACCAGAGAAGGAACATGGGGGCAAAGTGGAGCAGGGGTGGTGGGCGGGGTGAGTCCAGAGAACTCCGATGGTAAACGACTGGGGCTTTGGTGGTGGGCATGGTATGGTAACACACCTCTGAGGAGTGTAAACCTATTCCCCTGAATCACATACAGTATTGTAAATCAATGTTACCTCAGTAAAATAATAATTCTGTATTAAAAAAAAAAATAGTCCGGGCATGGTGGTGCCTGCCTGTAAGCGGCAGCCTAGGAAGCCGCGGCTGGGGCCAGGGATAGTGGTTCGAGTCCCGCCGGGGCACGTAGCGAGACTTAGTCCCAAAAAATATAGCTGGGTGTGGTGGCGCTCGCCTGTAATCCCAGCTACTTGGGAAGCTGAGGCTGGGGATTATTTGAGTCTGTGGTACCCCGGGCAATGTGAGCCTGCGGTTCCATGGGCAAAAATAGCGAGACCTAGTCGATATATCAGTGTCTAAGTAAAGAGCCTTTGGTTTTTCTCACTGGGTTGTTCATTAATGTACCCTTGGTATGCTTTATGTATTGTAAATTCATATGTGTTAATAGCGAGACCTAGTCTCAATAAATAAATTAATTAAAAATTTAAAAAATAAGGACTAGAAACTAAGCAACTAAGTGGAAAACCATGACTCTAAATCCAAGCTTAATGCGTAGGCCCAGAGAGCCCAGGAAGGACCTGACCCAGACAATAAAGTCTGACATTTCAACTCCCACCCAGGAATAAGAAGCATCATATCCCCTATTTCCAGAGGGGCAATGGATACACTGGTCTTAGGTGCTACCGGCTATGGCTGAAGGCTGACCAAGTCCTGTCTGTCTGCATGGGACTACAGTTAGAAACCAACCACCTTTCTGTAAGGGAGCAAGAGAGCAGAGAGAACCACACAGCCAACCTCAAGATAGAAAATTTCTGTGAGCTCTGGCTTTGGAACTGTGATGTGATCCCAGGGCAAAAGTCCTCAGCCCCTGACTTTTGTTCTCAATACACTAGGCCAAAGCAATCATCAACCCACGATCCGGTCCAGGGACAGTGAGTAGGACAGACAAAAACCCTCCATGAAGATGAATATTCAAAAAGAAGTCAAAAATCACAGCAAAACCCAATACCACAAAGGGGAGATAACATGGAAGAGGAACCATATAAAAGAAGTAGAAATAATAGAACAATCTGGAAAAGATTTTCAAGTAAGTATTCAAAATCAACAAACAAAAGCAGGTGGCTATGAATCAAGAACAGATGAAAATCTTGGAAATTAATGACAACCGAAAAGACAATAAAATAACTTTTAGATGATGTATTAGACAAGATCCAGTCAGGAAAAGAAATGTCTCTCTAGATAGTTTCAAAAGAGGGAACTTGATAGGAGGAATTTATTATGCAGGCGGTAGAGGAACAGAAAAGCAAAGAAGGGATGGTGAGGCATCTCAGAAATTAAAGGAGAAAAAAAAAAAGCAGGGAACTGCTATCAGCTCTGTGACTGATGGGACCAGAGAGGAGGTTGTGTCATCAAAGCAGATTCAAATAATCTGATGGGAACTAGAACCACAGCATGAGCTGGGCCAGCAGAAGGTGGCGTAAGATGGCAACACAGAGGGGACAGTCATTTCGGAGACATTGCCCAAAGCCAAGACTGAGTGCGGAAAAATATACAGGTTTCTCCCTCCCCTCAACATCAATTTTTCTACCAACAGTTCCTCCCACTGCCCAAACCTACCCAGAGGGATTGTATCGTGGTCTACATCTTTGCAGTAAGGAACAGGGCAGAATAGGGTGGGGAATAAATCAGTACTTCTGTGGCGAGATAAAGAGAAGGAGCACAAAAAATGAAGTAGTGATTTACAGGGACAGCACTGGGGAAATCACTCAGGCAGCAGAATGATAAAAAGACTGAAAATGTGAAAGAAAAGTAATTGAAAGCTAGGGGGATAGATTGATAGGCACCAAAACATATTTAATGACAGTTCCAGAGAGTTAAATTAGAAAGAATCAGGAAATAATAACATGTTAGGAGATAAGATTTGAGAATTTTCCAGAACTAAAGAAAGATGGATCCCTAGATTGAAAAGGCTATAACCAGGAAAGATGGGTTATTTGTTGTAATCATTTCACTTGAAAGCAACTAAAAATACATGTAAAAAATTTAAATCTCACAAAGCATTAAAAAGTTCATGGCGCCGGGCACGGTGGCTCGTGCTTGTAAGCTTCAGCCTATGAAGTGGCCGGGGCTAGGGATCACGGTTCGAGTCCCGCCTGGGGCACGAAGCGAGACCTAGTTCCAAAAAAATAGCTGGGCGTGGTGGTGCGCGCCTGTCATCCCAGCTACCGGGGAAGCTGAGGCTGGGGATTGCTTGAGTCTGTGGTACTCCGGGCAACAAGAGCCTGCGGTTCCACGGGCAAAAATAGCAAGACCTATTCTCAAAAAAAAAAAAAAAAAAAAAAAAAAAAGTTCATGGAAAAGTAAAGAAATACAGGCTAAAATCCAAGAGAAAGCGGGCACCTATAGAAACACTTTCAAAAGGCAGAATCACTTTTACCCCAGGGGGTTGCTAATAAGGAACATGTGTATGGTTTGGGGTTTTTTTGTTTGTTTGTTTGTTTTTTCTTTTTTGAGACTAGGTCTCGCTATTTTTGCCCATGGAACCGCAGGCTCACGTTGCCTGGGGTACCATGGACTCAAGCAATCCCCAGCCTCAGCTTCCCAGGTAGCTGGGATTATAGGCACGCACCACCACACCCAGGTATTTTTTGGGACTAGGTCTCCTGTGTTGCCCCGAGCGGGACTCGAACCCGATCCCTAGCCCCAGTCGCTTCATAGGATGAAGCTTACAGGCACAAGCCACCGTGCCGGGCTAGGAACATGTATATGTGATTTTAATGACTTAAAGGGAAAATCTGGACACAATACAACGCCAGCGCCTGCCCAAGGTGGAGAAATAGGAGGCCTTTCCCACGTTAAGTTGGGACCCCACTGACTTGGCGATCTTTTAAGCAAGGTGGGGGGGGAAAGGAAGAGGAAAACCCTTCCCTGTCAAGTTGTGACCATGAACTTACAGATCAGGTTCACATCGCCTGAGCAGTTTTGAGAAATCGAGCTGTGTACCTGATGTAAAGTGGTTCCAGACAGAGAATATCTCTAAAAGAATAAGCAAATGCAATATTCTTTGGGGAAAAGGCAGCTTCATCCTAGGTTTCAGTGAATCTCCAAAATAATTTTCCAATAACAGTGACCAATATAAATTAAAAACTAACTAAACTTAGAAGAGAACAAATCATCATGAGTGGAAACCAGTTGAAAGAATAGATATCAGAATCAGATTGACGGAAAGTTCAAAGTTTGGCTGAAAAAGATGCTTACTTTATTTAGAGATCGAAAATATATGATTGAAAATATCTGCAAAAAGAAGAAACGATTAAACACAAAATAAAAAACACCGCTTGGAAACCCTGGTTTCCAATACTGTTCTCCAACAAAAAGAATCAGTGCTCCTTGGAGAAATGGTTGATGCTAGGACAGAGATAGGAAAAATACAAGATGAGCCCGGAGCCTCTAGAAGTGCCAGAAAGCAAGGAAGTACTCAAAACTCAGAATTATGAGAGTGTGTCAAAGGAAGCCAGAAGACCATCTGAAGGAGCTGCCAGTGGCCAAAGCTGGAACAATTCGGGCAAGAGAAACAAAATAATGTATGTAGTAGTGAATTATAACCCCCACAGTTATAGTTCTAAAATAAATATCCATGTGTCCACATGGACACAGTCGAAGAAAGGAAGGGGGAGAATAGACAAATCTCCAGTACAGAAGAGTTGCAGATAATTGATGCAAGCATTTCCCCTCAAGGAAGTGAAGCTGAACTCCCTAGCCCTAGAGCGTGGGCTTGCTTAGAGCCCTGCTTCCAAAGAGCACCATATCAAAAAGGGGGGAACAGTAGAAGATATTAAAGTCTACAAAGAAGGAAGCAGCAGAACTGACAGTGAACTTTTCAGCAAAAAGAACAAGGTCAGAAGAAAATGCAAAGATGATTTCAGTGCACAGAAAGAAAATAACAGCCAAACACCCCAACAAAAATAACTCTTACGCTCTGTGAAAAATATGGTGGTTACCAGAGGGGAGAAGGGGATGGGGGGACATGTGAAAGTGTGTGGGAACGGGAGTTTAGGTGCTGGGTGAGGGATGCCTGAGCCCATGCTGAAGTGTCAAGCTGTACTCCATTCCCCAAATTCTATTATTTGGTAAATCAATAAATCTTGACTAAAAAGAGCCAACAATACTAGGGAAAAAAATCCTTCAAGAATAAATGTTATATGAAAAGGAGAAACAACCAAAAGAGATCCAGATAATGAAGTTATTAGATGCCAAATTTAAAATAACGCTAGTTAATACACTCAAAGAACTAAAAGATTTCAAATGTTGGCTAAACATAAAGAAAAAGAGAGATATTAGATAGTCTCACTTATATGTGGGATATAGGGAAAATAAACAAAAGAACAAGGGAAAATTAAAACTAACAAACTGACAACAGAATCAAAGAAACAGCAAAGGAGGGTGGGGAGGAGGGGAAATCAGGGAAGGGATGGACACAAGAGAGCAAGATGATGGTTCACTGGGACACTGTGGAGGGAGAACCTCGGGGTAGACAAATATTTAAAATATGTATATAATTTTTGTTATCAGACCCTTATCACTTGTATGGAGGGCAAAAATTGTTTCCCATTCGGTTGGGCTTCTTTTTGTTTTCTCTGTCAATGCTTGTACAAAGGGACACCTGTGCCTGGATGTTTACTGCAGCACTATTTATAACTTCAAGGACTTGGAAACAACCCAAGTGTCCCAAAACAGATGACTAGATGAAAAAGATGTGGTATATATACACAATGGAATATTACTCATCAGTTAAAAACAACAAATTTGACGATTTTATGATAACATGGATGGACTTAGAAGAAATCATATTAGCAGAAACAAGTCCGAAGTAAAAAGACAGAAGCCAAATGATTTCACTAATATATGGGACATAGGAAAAATAAACAAAAAGCCATGAGGAAAAGTGAAAACAAGCTAACAACCACACTGAAGTACACAACTGGGGGGTGGGGAGAAGGGTGGGAACAATCGGAGGGAAGGCAGTAGACGAACCCCAGGGATTACAAAAGTGTGAAACTTATATATAAATAAATTATTTAATAAATAAAAATAAATATGTATATAATAAAATATTGGCTAAAAATTAGGAACTATGAAAAGCATTTAGAATCAAGAATAAAGCAAATGAAATTAATAACTTGACTGTTGGGCTTAGCAAGATATTATACACAGTTAATGAGATAACAGGATGATAAACTGGGAGGAAAAAATTCATGACAAAGAAGGGGTGGGGGATTCAGAGGTGATACCGAAAACAGCAAAACAGAAATGTAAGTCATGATGAAGACCTAAGGAAAGGGTCATCGGAGTCCCCGAAGGAGGAAAGTGCCAAAATGGGGACAAAGAAATCTTTGAAAAATAATGACTGGTAGCTTTCCAAAGCTAACGAAATATATGAGCCATAGTTCAAGAACTTCTGTTAATTCAAAGCAGGAAAAAAGACAAATAATACCACATCTCAGCACATCACAGTCAAATTGCTAAAGATGAAACAAATCCTACAAGAAGACTCACCAAAAAAGAGGCAATTGCCTTCACAGGAGCCATACTAAAACTGGCAAATAATTTCTCCAACACAACAAGTTAGAAGAAAATGAAATATCTTCAAAGTGTTAAGAGTCAATAGCTGCCCATCCTGAATTATATAGGCAGTGAAAATATCCTCCAAAAATGAAGGCAAGATAAAAATGTTTGCGGACAAAAGACTGATGGAATTCATCACCAGGACGTTTTCCTTAAACAAAATCCTGGGTATCACTCCCACAGAGGGAAAATCATCCCAGATGGAAATAGAGATTTGTAGGAAGGAATGAAGAGCAAGTGAAATGGTAAATAGATAGGTAGTTTAAATGAATATGAACTGTACAATATAGCAACATTTAGTAATGTTTTGAGATGTTAAATATATGCAACTACAATAGTGTATAGGTCAGGAAGAGGTATAAGTGGAATGTTCTAAGATTTCTGCATGGTCGTGGAAGTAAACAAAAGTATCACTTAGCATTAGATCTGAATAAACCAAAGATTCGTGTTTAATTTCCACTACAATTGCAACCCGAAATTTACCCATAGGTAGATGCCCAAGAGCAATGTGTGAACATGTACAGCAAAAGAGGAGTGTAAGAATGTTTGTATCTGTTGAACTGAAGATCGCACGGAAGGTGGACACGGACAAATCCACTGAAATCAAGTCATCGGATGGAAGAAACAGAAGCAAGGAGTTCGAGAGAGTCTCTGGAGCTCAACAACCTTTCCCAGCCCAGCCAATGGAACAAATGAATTGATTGGCTTCACTCCATTTAGGATTAAAGGATTAAAAGTTCCAGAAGACTGAGTCACCCTCACATACTTCAGGCAACATGCTGACACTTTGGCTCTATTGCAGAGATTAAAAGAAGAATCTGGCAGATGGAGCCTTGAGGGGCCTCTTTAGTTTCTGTAGCCGGAGTTCTGCCAGACCCACATTTATCATTCCACCAAGAGCGCACACACCTAGGGAATTGCTCAGAAGTAATCATGCATGCCATTAGGGAGGACAGATGTCTATCCAGGGGTGCCCCTCTACCCTCACAAAACAGCCCATCCCTTTGGTCACTCATCATTCGTGTCACATCTTCCCATGGCTACCTTTCCAAAAATTCTAACTAATGTGACTCTCCCCCCCACACAATGTAAAATGCGTTTTCACATTTCCCAAAGAGAGAGACACCAAAAGTCTCCTCAGTTTCCGCATCCAGCTGCAAGATAAAGATCTTTGGATCAGGCCGAGTCCTCTTCTAATTCCATCACAATTCTGTAACCTATGGGCGAAACCGTGAGTGAGCTTATCCATCTTCATCTATCATGAGGATGTTGTCTAAGATATGAGAAATTCCCTTAAAATTAATAAATATCCATATTTGGCAAGGAAAAAAATGTTGCGTCTCTTTGTTTTGACAACTAGTTATAAGGTTTCCCTATTATCCAGTCCAAATCCACGTTGCCTCCCTGGCAAGAGGTGTACTCAGCTTTCATTCCTGAAAGTCTGTGCCCCTGATGCCTGTGTAGGCATCAGTTGTCTCCCAGTTGTCTCCCAGTAACTTCGACCAAGGGGAACACTCTGAGTTCCATCCATGCCCATAGCGTGGCAGTAACCGATTTTGCAGTGATCAGAAATAAATCATCACGTCAACATCCAAATCCCTTTGTTTTACCTTCACCCAGCAGTGCTGGGCAGAAACAAGCAGTCCCCGAGTCGACTAACCCGTGGTTTTAGTGATGAATGTCCTAGCTGAAGCCAGTGGGACAGGATGCACTTGATTTCAATTTCTAACAAGCTCGTCCCAGCAACAGATACCTGTGTTTTCAGGTATCTGGTGTGTAACTCCCAGGTCGTTGGCATCTAAGCTCAAATCTTCTCTGCTCCCCTGCCCTGCTACACACACACACACACACACACTCATAGGAACCCTAAAAACAGGGAGAAAGCCTGCCAATAACTATGTGAAGAGATTTTTAAAAGTATTTTCAACCTCATTCATCATCAAGGGAAGGCAAATTGAAACAACAAGAAATCATTTTTCACCTGCCAGACAGGAAAATATATTTTGGCAAAGTTCGGAGTAAACAGGTACTTTCATTACTACAGGAAGTATAAGTTGGCAGGGCCATTTTGTCAAGCAATAGGACCGTGGACATACTAAATGACCCAGCAACTCTTCTTCTGTATAGTGTCTGCCCTATAAAACACACTCTGGTACAGGGAGGTAGGAGATGTTCACTGCAGCACTGTGTATCATGGTGAAAAAGTAGGAACTATCTAAAGCTCCTCAGTAGGAAAATAGATGAGTGGAATGTGGTGTTTTCATTTCACAGCTAAAAATGAACTAGATTCACCAGTATCAACCAGGATTTCAAAACTGGATGAAGGTTTAGTCGGGGGAAAGGAGGAGTGGAAAAAGTAAATGACATTGTAAGAAAATATTATTTTGTAAAACAAGCATACACATGTTTAGATATATAATTTTTTTTTTTTAAGTTCCAGAAAGTTTCGTTTCAAACTCATACTAAAGCATGGGGAGGAGACAGACCTAGATCAGGTTGCTGATGAAAAGGATTTTGTCTTGATTATGTGTATGGTTTCATAAAGAAAATGTGTTCGTGTCTTAGTCTTATAACTGAAAATTAATAACAGAAATAATGTATGTTATTATGAAAAGCAGTTACCTTAACATGCTCACTTACCAGATCTGTGATTATCACCTGCCTTTGGTGACATTTTTTGCAAGAAAATAGACCACACAGCCCGAGAAGCTTCCAGGAACACTCCCCTGGAGACCAACAGTCTAACAGGCCAACCAGGCAGGCACAGTAGAAAGTCTTTATGAGGTTTAGTAAGACAAATTTAAACTGGATACATCTAAAGCTTTTGAAATTCCATCAAAATTAGTGAGCCAACATTGGCCCTTGCATTAGTTATGTGCTGCTGCCTAGCAAGTTGTTCCTGAAGTTAATGGCTGAGAACAAAAACATTAATTTTCTCCCAGTTTCTATGGGTCAGGAACCAAGGTCTCTCATGGGGCTGCAGTGTCCTCTGAAAGCTCCATGAGGCAAGGAACTGCTTCCAAGCTCACACACATGGCTGTTGGCAGGACTGTGTTCCTCACAAACTGTTGGACTAAGGGTCTTGGATCCAATGAGGGCCTCAGCTTCTCACCGGCTATTGGCCAGAGAGGCTGCCCTCAATTTCCTGCCATGTGAACTTTTCCACGGTGATAGCTCAGAGAGAGAATTTGTGACCAAGATAGAAGTCACCATTTTGTGAGCTAATCTCAGAAGGGACATCCCACTGCTTTTGTCACACTACTCATTAATAGTCAGTGACTAGCATAGAGCACACTGAAGAAGAGACCAACATCACAGGCCCCAACTCAGAAGCCACAGCCCTGTGGGAATTCTGTGCTCTGTTTATGCTGTACTAATGTGGGGAAGTGATGGGGGAAGGGAATGGAGAAAACCCGTATCCAGGAGCCAGGAAAGAGAATTCCTGGTGATAGTCCAGAGAATATTCGCGAATCCAGTAGATGGCAGCCTTCGCTGTGAGCCGTTACCAAGTCCCCTGAGACGAGCGCCTTCTGCTACAGCCCACCCTGGGAAGAGATTTGAGTAGTTCATCCAATAATCTTGCTAGCAGGGAGTTACCACATCTACCATCTTGAGTAATTTTCAAAGAAAAAACACAATTCTGCTACACTGCTAAGTGATTTCTGTGATTTTCTCTTTAAAATTTTGTCTCAGATTTTGATACGGATAGTAGTAAATTGTAGCATAATGACAGGTAAGGCTTTTGCAATTAAGCCAGGATCTGAAGGTTACTGAGAGAGCAGGGATTTTACCCTAAGAGCATGAGTCAGAAGCATGAGTGATAAATTTAACATTTGGTCATTTTTGTCTAACAAAATAAAGGACTTCTAGAAAATACCACTCAGGATGCATCGATTAACCTTTAAACCCTTGTCCACATGGTTAAAATCTCTGAGTTATTTATTACAAGTATCAAGGGACATCCAGCAGGGCTTGCCAACCTATAGAATGTGATTTATTAGTGGATCTGCTGGGACATTCTCATCGACTGAGCAATCTTCTGGGTGGTTCCTCTGAAAACTACATGTGGAGTTCTGTCTCCCTCTTCCTCCAGCCCCACTCCCATATTCCTTGTTCTCCAGAGGCTTGTGATGAGCAGTGGACAGCAGCAACATATACTCCCTGCCTAGAATTGGCCCAGGAAGCCAGCAACCCCCTACAGAGAGAGAAACAGCCAAATATTCTCTGCTCCACTCCAACCCCATCATCCTGGAAACAGGCTCCATAATCAGAGCCAGCATCACACCATACAAGCAAGCTTTCTCAAACCCAAGCAAGAGCATACAAAAATATCTGAGGAAACCCACTGCTATAGAGTCCAGGCATGAAATTCCCTGAAAGCAAGAAATACCAGTTTCCTCTGGTATTTATAGAGAGGTTGTGTGTGTGTGTGTGTGTGTGTGTGTGTGTGTGTGTTTTCCTTTCCACTCCACCATGAGGACCCTCAAATGTGAAGGTTGAGGTAACAGGATGAGGCTTTTTAAAAAAACATAAAAAAACTGAGGAGACATGAACTCTTTCAGCAGAATTAGCTGCAACACCAACTAGAAACTTGTCCTAGTTGTGGGTGTAGGTGTGCTTCACCTTTTACCTCTCCACTCACAAAACTACTCTCTCCCCAGTAGAAGACAAAGAGAGGAAAAGGTCAGCTGTGGGGTAATAATTGACCATCCTGTCCTTTCACCAGCAAGGTCAGGGGCATAGGGCTTGGGCTACATTTTGGGGTGCTATAAACCACCTTTGTATTTTAAGGTACGGCATGCAGGACTTTTAGGTTAACACTTTCCTGTTAAATCTGAAAAAGAAAACATTTTCACCAAGAACATCCAGCCATCAGAACAATGACATTCAGGAATAAGAGCTTCCCACATATGACAGACCTGACATTCACCCCAGAGAACCAAAGAGGGACATTGTGAGGTCTGAAACCAGAGCGGTAAATTTGGGGGACAATATACTGTTAGAATTGCACACACGAGAGAGAAGTCCAAACATAGGAGGCCTCGTGGACGCCTACCAAGTTGACAAAGTCTGAAGTCATAAATTAGATGTCCTTTAAAACTTCCCCTCCACAGATGTCCAGTTTGTTAAGAAACGAAAGCTGTTCCTGGCTGGGGATAGGAGTCACGTAACTGACTTGCCTGCATTCCCTCAGGGGCCTCGGGCCCTAAGACTCAGGGCCTCTGTGAGGCTGGTGAAAATGTAGGCTTTAGAAATCACTGGTAAAATACTTGCTCCCAGAAACATAATCACTTTGAGTAGCACCCCCTTATAATCCCAGATCAGCATCTGTGAGGGGAGATGCCCATGAAAAGGTACCAGGGCAGAAGGTGCGAAGGTCATTAAGTGACTCTCATGTTAGCTTGTTTGTGGCCTAGGTCACCAAGCTGTTAGTCCACCCGTCCCTCTGTGTGTGAGCTGCCTGCCAGCCTGAGACAGAGCAGAATAGAAAACAGCTGGAATTCGTAGACCCAGTGAGTCCATGTTGCTGAGGTTCTGCTTCAGATTGGACGACCGTTACTGCAGGCACCTGGTGGGAAAAAGAGCGCAAGGCCTTGAGAGCCAGAAGCACCAGGAGCAGAGTAGCTCCACCTTGGCTGCACATTGAGTCCATCCGTTCACAATGGGGACATATATTCTGCTGCCAGACGGCTCTATTTGTCATTTTCGCCACTGGACCGTAATTCTGATGTCAATTAAATATATTGAATTAGTTCAGTTGTTAGCGTGTGTTGACTTTTTCTCTTGACCTCTTTATTTTGGTTTGGTTTTATTTTCCCTATATCCCATCTATATGTGAGAAAAGATCAGAATGATGGTTCATGGATGTTAGGGAGAACCCCAGGGGAATACAGTGATGTAAAATATAGATATATAAGTATCTAGATATAGTGATATAAAAGTATGTAAACAACAAAAAAATGAGTTAATAAAAAACATTTAATTAATGGAGCTCACCTGTGTGAGCAGGAACCCTGGGTTATACCTGCTGATGTGAATGTGTGAAAGAGAAAGCTGCCTTGGCCCCTCCCTCAGAGCCCCAGGGTTAGTAGGCCTGGACTGAGTCCTGTGAGGAAAGACTGGTTCTACTAGCCCAGGTGAATCCAATGAGCAGCTGGTCCTGAGAACCTCAGCACCAGAGGAAGGGCCTGTCATCCTAATTTAGTCAGGATTTATTGAGCCACCTTAGGCTTCATCACAATCTCCACAAGTCTCACTGCTGCTGAAGCTAACCTAGGGAAGAGAAATAGCTAAAGCTCAAACCGAAGATTCTTGTGTAGATCTAGAGGAGCGAAGTGATTTGTAATGTGAAACTGGACCCAACCTAAGTGACTTCAGCAGTTTGGATAAAGCAGGGCTCCCCCCCCCCCAAGAGTCCAGACTAAACCCACTGGTTTGCTTTCCTTTGAACAAGATGAATCACAAGATTGGGCAGCGGTGAGTTTTTGACCACTCGTACCAGACAAGTGGAACTGGAACTTAAAATGCTAACTGTAGCCATTAGGAGATTCTGTATGGCCCCGGTTGGCTTCAGGTGGTTAGGGGAGATGCAGTGGCCTGCGAACACGAATCTATCTACTTGGTGAGCGCCACTCACTTCCATATTATGTAGGGCAGAAACTGTGGGGTGTGCCACACTCTGTCTCAAGGTTAGTGAGAAGCAATCATGATTAATTCAGTCAAGCTTAGGTTGACCTGGCCTCTACGATGCCAAAAAGTAATTTTATTTTATTTATTTTTTTAGAGACGAGGTCTTGCTATGTTGCCCGGGGTAGTCCCAAACCCGGGGACTCAAGTGATCCCTAACCTCTGCCTCCCAGGTAGCTGGAATTTTACAGGCACGTACCACCAAGCCTGGCTCAAAAAGTAATCAAACTCATACCAGCAGGATGGCAGTTGAACTAGAGGAGAATGTGAGGGCCCACTATTAAACACCAGAATTCTCTTTACAGAGCCCCTCAAATACGTCTTCAGGGAAAGGTGACAGGGAGGAAAAAAAATTTTTTGCAAATATTCTTAATTTGTTTATTAAACTAATCAACGATATGTTAAGTACTTTCTTTTGAGCCAGGATGCAACCAACTATAGAGACCTTGATATTAACACTATCTAATAAAAGATAAGTAGTAAATAAATGTTTAATCATTTTTGTTCCTTTGACAAAAATATTGGATTATTGGAGTCAATTTATAGACATCAGTCTTTTCCTGATCAGGGAGAAAATTTTTATGGTATGAGGATTCACAGTTTTCCTTCAATGAGTGATGGTCAGTGACTAAGGGAGAGTCTTCTAAATGTTGCAGTTCTTGGGTTTTTCTATGTTGTGAAGAATCCACAGATAATGGACAAGGAGATTTAAAAAAATTCAGAAGCAAAGATTCCAAGTCATAAGAAGAAAAGCAAAGAGAAGGGAGAAAAGCAGCAGCAGCTGTATGGACTAGATTGGGGATTTGGGAGGGTTGGAATGCGATGGTGGGAAAGCTTTTCGGAGATCTGTTACCAGCAGTGTAAAGTGGGAAGCAGCAGTGAGAAGCAGGGATACTTAAGATGTTGGGTAGGCATTAAAAATGCATTTCCTTTCTGATTTATCTCAGGAGAACAAGTAAAGCTACAAATTACTCGTAGTGAATGTTGGCTGCTGACCTAGATTCTTTGGATGGATGCCTTGTAATAAATGGATCACATAAGGCCCTGACTCATTAAAATTAGTAAGAGTAGATAAAGCAAACAGAAAATAATTTTGAATGAATTATTAATATCTGGAGAAAAATTTGAGAGGCTATTACATTCATAAAACAAGATTTGGTTGTTAAGAAACCAATTAAGATGGCAAAATTAAAATTTGAATATCAAAAAAAAAACACTCTAGCTGAAGAATTAGTTTTTCTGAGTGATGTTCTTAGAACATAGTACCAAAGAGGAATAAGGTAAAAAATGTGAAAGAAAAATTAAGAGAACAAATATAGCTCAAGAAGTATCACATTGATCTTATTGAAGTTCTACAGTGGCTAAAAAAGAGTAGAATATAACCAAAGAAATGAGAGGTGAGAATGCTCCAGAAATTTAAAAAAAAAATAATAATAATAATTGAGTTCCTATTTAAAGAGCGAATTAAAGGTCAAATATATAGCTCGACCTATTGTGGTGAGATAGCAGAACACCATGAATAAATTTTAAATATCCTTAAGATTTCCAAAGAGGAAAAACATACGGCCACCAATCAAAAAGAGTAGAATAAAAATAGTCTCAAAACTCTCATCACTACCTCTAAATGCTATAAGAAAGGACATTCTATAGCTTCAACTATCAAGAATGAGAACAGAATAAAGGCATCTCCAAACATGCAAGGACTCGAAATTTACCTTCCCAAACCCTTTTCAGGAATTTAGACGATGTGTTCCAGCATGTAACTGTGTAAGTCTAGAAAGACACCAATATAATATTAAAGAAACAGTAACTATAACCAGGAATATAAGTAGAAATAACTCAAGGAGAGCAGCTGCACACAATGACCTGGAGAGAAATCAAGCCAGTTGGAACAGGGGAAAGAGAAATTTTCTCCCACAGAACAAAGTTTGTGAATAACATCCAACCAACCAAATGCTGAATCAAAATAAGACCTCGAGAATGGCACTGTGAAATGACGGAGGAAGAACACCCTGTTCGTATACATTTAGAGCTAACACTAAACAACTGCAAATTATGATTATAGAATAGAATGTAAAGTTCAAATACTTTGATGAAGTAAAATCATCAACCAAAGGAATGAAAAGATTTACGATTTGGGACAACAGTGGTTTAACTTGTTGCACACCAACTCTCTCACGAAGTACTACCAGAAAAACCAGGTAAGATATTTTTAAAATATCTGAAGGTATCCGAGCCAATGCAATGAGGACCATGAGAACCAGATAAAAAAGAGATGAGGAACATGACTATTTTCCCCCTCAAGGCATTTTCTGATTCTAAAAAAACAGCTGAAAGGCTGAGAAGCTTAGCAGAAGCAATGACTCATAGACTGAGGAACTGAACAGTGCCTCCAATAGTCTCAAAGGGATAGGGAGGAAATTAAGAGTTTAGGGTCCACCAACGAAAAGGGATCATGCTTTCAGCTGGAATCTCTGAAGGGCCATATGTTAGGAATAGGATGAATCAGAAATGAATAAGCCCTCAAAGACATACTTCCAGCTTCTAATCAGTGTAATCCCTGATTATATTAAGGAGAACAGCCTCTCTTTTAGCTGCCAAACTGAAACTAAAGTCAAACTATTTTATGAGAAAACAGCACATTACAGAGAATCAAATTATCTCTCTGATTTTTCATACATAATGGTGAACAATTATTAGGAGAATTCTGGCCAAAGTGGAATAGGAGGATTGAATTTACCTTCCCATCTGAAACAACTCAAAAACTAAAAAAAGGAAACAAGACGCTGAACATTGGGCAATAAATGACCTTGATGGCAGTGCTGGGAAACAAGCAAGGTGAGCCCTAGGTTGCCCCACATCGTTGCCTTTGAGGTCACAGTGCAGGGAAGATGTCTCCTGGATTGAGGAGACGGGGAGATGTTAATCTGGGGAGACCAAATTGATTCGAATCTGCAGGAACAAGTTTCAGAGAGGCAAAAACTGCAAATAGAAAGACAACTACAACTATCTGCAGACCGTCTCCCTTGTGTATTCAGCAGAATACTAATCAGCCCAAGCACGTTAGGAAACTGCCCAAGGCCAGGGAAAGAACCCAATGAAGAGATTAGAAGAACCTTACTCAGAGTTTACACAGGGCCAAGATTATTGCCTGTTCCCATTAACCAGACTGGACAGCCTCAAAATTCACAGGGCATTTGGCAGAGCACTTGAAAGGATTTGGGGTCAGTTGTGGAGATAATTAACCCTAGACTAAACACTATTTTGGTCCTGCCTAACAAATCTTAAAGAGCAAGACTTGAAGGGATCAAATTGTTTCCAAATAACTTAGCTTTGTTGAAAGAGCTCAAGAATGTTTATAAGAATACAAAATTACCCAGCATTCAACAAGGTAAAATTCACAATGTCTGGTGTCCAAAAAAAAAATTATTAGGCATGCAAAGAAGTGAAAAAAAAATACACCCCAAAATAAAGGGAAAAATTAATCAAACCAACCCATCAATAAAACAGATGGCAGAATTAGTAGACAGGAACATTAAAAGAATAATAACTACTTTATATGCTGAAAAAGTTAAGATACAGACTATATATAGACTATATGTATAGGAATATATAGATTCCAAATCAAGCTTCAAGATGAAAATGACATTATCTAGGGTTAAATTATACCAAAAAAGGATTAACAGCAGAGTAGTGATAGTCAAAAATTTCCCAAATATGATAAAAGTGTATACCCACAGATCCAAGAAGCTCAGTGAATTCCAAGCACAAGAAACACTAAAACAACAAAAACCAAACAAAAAAAAAACAAAACAGAACAAAACCTATGCCCAGTACATCACAATCATATTGTTGAAAAACAGCTTGATAGCATCCAGAACAGAAAAAACATTACCAGAGGAACAGCCTGTTCTTTTGGAATAAGGCAAACAAGGTAACAGTGAAGAAATATCTTTACAGTATTAAAAATGGTAACTTAGATTTCTTCCTTTTTTTCCTTTTTCTACTTTATTGCTGGTTTTATTATTTTTTTATATAAATGTACGTATTCTTTTCGTTGAGATATTAGGCTCCTCCCTATGGAATCTTTGCTCCTACCACCAAATCACCTATAGTTCACCCCATCGCCCACTGGTGCTTCCTTCTCTTTGTTCTCTCTTTGAAAATGTTTTTCAAAATGAAGGGAAATAAAGACTTCAAACTTACAAAAGTGAAAGAAGTCCTCATACAATGGTGTGAGAAAGCCAGATAGTCACATACAGAAGAATGTGACTGGTCCTCATCTTAGACCACACACACAAATTTACTCAAAATGGACTAAAAACTTAAATGTAAGCCCTTAAACCGAAGCTGTGACCGCAATATGGCCAGTGCATTTGTTCATAAAATTTAGGCATTGCATTAGCTTTGTCTAAAAAACACAGAGGTAAAAGAGGCCTAAACAGGAAAGGTACTTTTACTTTGTTGCAAATTCCAGGCGTGGACCCTGGAGGAGAGGATGTATCACCTGAAGGGTGTGTGGAAGGAAATTGGAGCCTTAGGTTTTTAGAGGGAAAAAAGATATAAAAAGAGAGAAGCACAGATTTTGGACACGAAACTTTTTGGGAAGGAGAGAAGGCAAGGGAGCTCGCAAGGGAGCGCGCAAGGGAGCGCGCAAGGGAGCTCGGAAGTTTGGAGCCGAGTCTTCTGGGGCTCTCCCAGCATCAGGCCTGGAAGAGATGGAAGCCATGTGAGGGTGCAGGAGAGGCGACCTAGACGAAGTGCTGAGCCACCAGGCAACCTGGAGAGACCGGAGCTGAATCTCATGTTGGGAGTGACGGAGGACCAAAGGACAAGAACTTGGCAACGGAGGTAAACCCCAAGGAGCAGAAGTGGGGTTCCTTTCTGGTTGGGGTACTTGTTTGGGTGTGGACTATTAGACTCTTTGTCCCCTTACTGTAAATAAACCTGAGTGTTAACCCTTATTGCTGTTTGGTCTCTGGGCAACTGCTTGCACGCAGGCGGGAGAACCCACATGGACAGAATTTTTTTAAAAAAGGGTAGTCCCCTACCCTGTAACAAATCCACTAAACCCCTAGAAGGAAACACAGAGGGAAAGCGCCTTGACACTGGTCTAGACAGTCTTTTTTCTGAGCATGTCACATAAAGCATAGGATAACACAAAAACAGTAAGACTTTAAACCAGTAAGACTTTATAAAACTGAACATGTTATCTATGGAATGGGAGAAAATATTTGCAGAAATACATTGATAAAGGGCTAATAGTCTACATACAACTCAATAGCAAAACAACCAATAATCCAATTTAAAAATGGGCAAAAACCTGAATAAGGCCATGACTCATAAAAATTATTGAGTAAGCCAGGCGTGGTGGCGCATGCCTGTAAGCGACAGCCTAGGAAGTCACGGCCGGGGCCAGGGATCGTGGTTCGAGTCCCGCAGGGGGCATGTAGCAAGACCTAGTTCCAAATAAATATATAGGCCCGCGCCTATAATCTCAGCTACCTGGGAAGCTGAGGCTGGGGATTGCATGAGTCTGTGGTACCCTGGGCCTACGGTTCCACAGGCAAAAATAGCGAGACCTAGTCTCAAAAGAAATAAAAATATTATTGCGTAGCTACAGTAAACAGAAAATAATGTTTTTCCAAAGAAGACATACAAATAGCAAGAAGTTCATGAAAAGGTGCTCAAGATCACAAATCAGGGAAAGACAAATCAAAGCTATAATGACATATCATCCCTGCTGGAATGGCTGTTATTAAAAAGACAAAAGATAATAAGTGTTGGTAAGTCCATAGAGAAAAGAAAACCCTTGTATACTCTTGGTGGGAATGTAAATTGATACAGCTATGGAAAATAGTATGGAGCTTAAAAACTTAAAACTAGAACCACCATATGATCCAGCAATTCCACTTCTGGGTATATATTCAAAGGAAATAAAATTAATATTTTGAAGAAATAGCTGCACACACCTGTTCATTGCAGCATTATTCATAATAGCCAAGATATGGAAACTGATGAATAGCTAACAAAAATGTGATGCACACACATATATATACAAACATACGCAATAATATTATTGAGTCTTAAAAATCATAAGGATGTCAGTCATATTTAGAATATAAAGAAACAAGACAAATGAACAGACAAAGCAAATCCTAGAAATATGACTGTAGAACTGAGACTATAAAAGGGGGAGTTTGGGGCAGGTGGATAAAAGGAGAAAGGAGGCATGATGGATGATAGTGGAGGATTATTGGCACCTTGGTGGTGGATGTAATGCGTTAACATACATCTGAAGAGGTGTGATCCCATACCCCTAAATCATATACAGTATTATAAACCAATATTACCACAATTAAAAATAATGCAATTTAAAAAATAAAAAAGGGAAATCCTGTCATTTGTAATAACATGGATGAACATGGAGGACATTATACTAAATGCAAAAAAATCAGACACAGAAAAACAAATACTGGATTATTTCACCTAAAAGTGGAATCTGAAAAGTGAAACAAACAAAAAAAAACCTGACAGAATAATGGTTTCTAGGGACTGAAGAATGGGGGAATACAGAGATATGATGGTCCTGGGGGTACAAAGTTTCAATTACACCTGAGAAATAAGTTTTGGAGATATAATGTACAGGATGGTGACTAGAGTTACTAACACTGTATTGTATACTTAAAATATGCTAAAAGTAAATTTTTTTTGAGTTAGAAACGGAGCTTTATTCTAAGTCCTGAAAGTAGAATTTAAGTGTCATCATACAAAAAGTTAACTATGGATATGTTAACTAGCTTAGTTTAACATGCAAATTAAAACAAGGCTGTGCTAATTAGCGTAATTGTAGTAATCTTTTCACAATAGATATGTATATCAAACATTAAGTTGTACACCTTAAATATATACAATTTTTAAATTTTATTTTTTATTGGTTGCATATATATATATATATATATATATTACATCATTGTCTACCCCCGAAATTCTTCTCCTTATCACCCGTTAACCATCTTAATCTTTTGTGCCCTTCCCCTATAAACAATTTTTATTTGTCAATACAATCAGGGAAGCTAGGGGGAAAACAAAGGGAACAAAGTATAGCTGGGACAAGTAGAAAACTAGCAAAAATGATAGATTTAAATCTTAAACCATACTGATAATCACATTAACTGTGTCTAAATACTCCAGTAAAAAGGGAGAGATTGTCAATTTAGATTAATCAGAAGCAAGATCAAATTAAACGCTACTTTACAAGAAATAGACCTAAAAAAACAAATTGATTTAAAATAAATGGGCAGAAAATATATGTACCATTCTAACACTAATAAAAAGTTAGCCCCATTAATATCGGATGCAGTCTATAATGATAAAGGGGTCAATTAATCAAAAGGAAATGAATATTGTGAATATTTATGCTCCCAATAACAGAACTTCAAAATACACAAAGCAAAACTGATAGAGTTGCAAGGGGTAAAGGACAAATCCACAATTACAGTCTGATCCAATGTTCCTCTCTCAATTTATAAAAGTAGATTGTTGTGAGCGAAAGGAAACCGCTTTATGGTTAGTTTTCTTAGAGTAGACTTCCGGCCGAGTGATCACAGCTTTAAATTTAGAATTGTTAAAAGGTTTATTGGAGCAAAGCTTAAGTACACATTCACAGCCGACTTAATTATTCAGTTACAAACACAATGCATCACTAAGCGATAACAAACCTATGTCCCCATAGGTCTACTCGGTCCAAGGCTCCCCCAGAGACCGCCTTTTTCGGAAGGTCTCTCTCAGCCAATGGGTGAAGTCGTCCCGTTAGTTCTTTAGGGAAAATCACCTGGTTTTAAGGAGAAGTCACCCGAACAGTTCTAAAGAGGCGCCCACCAGTCGCTGGATGATGGATGGGGGACGTTTGACTCGCGCGTGCTCTAAAGTCTTAGCGATTTTTCACCTATTTCAGCTAACTCATAAGCGTCATTTCATCTTTATCACTTCTTCACACTCTTGGTTAATTAGTGAGGTTTATTAGCCTCTCTCACACCGGGTAGGGTATTATCAGTCAATTTTACACATGGGGTAAAGTAAACAAGTTATAAGCATTTAATATTGAAAGAAGGCGCTTTAGGTGGGGGGGAGAGAGAGAAAACAAAAAAATAAAATAGCAAAAAATTAAAAGAAGAAAAAGAAAAGAAGTCGCTTTATTTTTTTTTTTTCCTCGCAGGGAAGCACACACTATTTATGGTATTTTAAGTGTTTCCTAACTTTGTCTTAAATGCTGGATGCGTGATAGAATATACATTCTTTTCAAATATTTGGAAACTAACATACTTCTAAAGTCATGTGTTAAAAAGATAAAAATTAGAAAATAAAAGCGAATTGAAAGGAAATAAAAACGGTATTTTAAAGCTTGTAAATTGCTGCTAAAGTAGTACTTAAAGGGAAATTTATAGGACTTAAATGTCTAAATTAAAAAAGGACGCAATGACTTCAACTTCCACCTTACTAGACATAGAAGAGAAAATTAAACCCAAATTAATCAGGAGAAAGATGATATTAAGATGAGAACAGAAAAAGTGAGAAAGGAAAACTGAAAAAATTAATGAAATCAAATGCTGGTCTTTGGAGGATCTGAATAAATCTGCTGAACCCCTACCCAAACTGATTGGGGGCAATATCAGGAATGAGAGGTAACTTTATTACAGATTCTATGGTTATTAAATAATAAGAAATATGAGTAACAACCTTACGCCAATAAACTTAACAACAATCTGCATAGCACTCCAGTAGTGAAATTGAATTTATGATATAAAAGTTTCCCAGCAAGAAAATTCCAGGCCTAGATAGTTTTGACAGTGAATTCTACTAAACATTTAAGGAAAGAATAATTTCAGTTGTGTACTAACTTATTCAGACAATAGAAGAGAGGTCTTACAACTCTTTTTGACTCTGCTCCTATCTCCAATTAATAAATTTGTAACCGAAAGAATTACAACCAGAGTTCTGGCCACCTGTCGCCACCGAATGCCAAGAAAGACAGGAATTGAATCTTTAAGGTACACTTTAATCAGACAGCTGGCAGCCTGGAAGACGGGGGGTTCACACACACAGTAAAGAAACCACCTCAACATTTCATTTCCAGCTGGCTTTTTATAGTGAGTTGAACAAAGACAGCTTAACAGCAGGCTGGCCTTCAGTGATGCCAGCAGTCTGGGATGTCAGCCCCAGGAGGTTCTTATCACCCTCCTGGACACCAGGCCTCACACTCCCAGGGCACCGTGGCTGGTACTGGCCCCCGCACTCCTCCAGATGTGTCCTTGGGCTGGGAAATTACCTCAGAGCAGACAGGCCATAAACAACGTGCAGATTTACCATTGTACCCTGCATAGTGTCTTGCCAGATCACCTCCCTCGCCCTCGCCCTTATCACACTCACCCTCAATTTTCCTTCCCATTGGTTGGTTTCAAGGCCGCCTCTGCTTTCCCTTCTTGTCATGGTCACTCTGGCTCAGGTTCCCTCAACCCCAAAGGTGGGCATTTGTAGGATAGCCCCTGAATGGCATCCCAATTAAATTCAGTTCATCCAGAACACCTGTACATGGATACAAATCATTTTGTCCTTCCAACAGCACCGGCTTGTCACCATTTTAACTTAGCGCCTTATGTCAAAAAGCATGGTGTTTTATAGACAACAGGCAGTCAGACATTATTTATGCAACGAAATTAACAGTGAAAGTGAGCTCCTCAGGTCAGGGACCATGATGTCATGCTTACCTGTGGACATCCTGAGCCAACAGAGTACACACGGAAGTACTGAGTAAAGGTGTCTTGAATGACTGAATATACAAAAGGATGCCACTTGCTCTAGCCCCAAAATTTCATAGGTCTGCTCTATCAAATCCAAGTTCAAAGTACTTTATAAAATATTCCGATGGCCGTTAGGGCTCTTTAAATTTTGAGAGATTAAAAACTCAATCCTAAGTAATTTAAGAATAAAAAAGGGAATTTATTGTCTTGTATAGTTAGAAAGTCTAAGTTAGCAAGAACAGGATGTAGTGAGCCAGTGGAGTCACAGTGGGCCTGTTTGCCTGAGGCAAGACTTGGGAAGTGTGGACAAAGTTCAGTGGAGTCTTAAGAGATGTTGGGGAGTGGAGGCGGATGGAAAGGGTCTTCAGGCACATCCTGGAGTCTGGGTTTGATTGATTGATTGACTGATTGATTGATTTTTTTTTTATTTGAGACTAGGTCTTGCTGTTTTGCCCAGGGAACCGCAGGTTCACGTTGCCCACAGTACCATGGACTCAAGCGATACCCAGCCTCAGCTTCCCAGGTAGCTGGGATTACAGGCGCGTGCCATTTTTTTTGGAACTAGGTCTCACTCTGTTGCCCTGGGCGGGTCTCGAACCCAAGGACTCATGCAATACCCAGTTCCAGCCTCGCTCAGTAGGTTGCAATTAAAGGCACGTGCCACCGTGCCCGGCCTAGTCTGGGTTTTTAATGGATGAAAAACATATTTTTTTAAAGTTTAAGAGACACAGGGAGTACAATTTGGAGACCTATTATGTATTTCACAGATTCCAAAAAAAGCGAGGAGAAACAAAATGGAGAAGAAGCAAGTTTTGAAAAGATAATATAAGAAACCCAACCAACCGTAAGTGGGATAAATACCAAAAAGCTCTCACCTAAACACATCACAAGGGGTGGGGGGAGGGGAAGCACATAGAAGGGAAAATGATTATTTTCCAAGGAGCAATAATTAGAATGATAGCTGACTGCTCAATAACAGCATTGGAATCTAGAAAACAATATAATGAAATTCACTGCCAACCAAGAATTCTATAGCAAAAACATCACTTAAGAACAAAGATGATGACATGGTAATCTCTTTTAGCCCACACCGGACTTTCTCAGTCCAGGGTGTCTTACTTTTCTATCTTTTTTATTTCCTGTCTTTGTCTTTCTTAAATAAATTTGCTTCTTTCAACTTTAAAAAAAAAAGAAAGAATAGATCTATTTTCAGACAACTGAGCAAATTTGTAGTAAAGAAAGCACAAAACAGAACAAAAATGGTAAGAAAGGGAAGAGCAGAGATGCAGAAAAGAACAAGGAATACAATACCTAAGTAGGCAAAAATGAGGTGATTTAATGTGCTAAAAATAATGTCTTAAAGGTTTTTAAACAGCAGGCTTAAAATGACACAGCAACACTTAAGTTTGGTGGACTAATGTGGTTAAGGTGTTTCTACAGTCCTGACATTTTCTTAAGTATAAAGAACCAATTAACATTTGACTGATAAGTTTAGGAAACTATGTTATAATGCCAAGGTTAATTATTAAGAAAATAGTGAAAGAAACTCATTTGCTGACTAACAGAAGGGGGGAAACTGAGCTGTAAAAAAGAAAAAAAACAATAAATGAAGCAAGTAAGTAGAAGGAAGGTAAAGATGCATGTAGATTTATCCAACAATCTTAATGCCACTGAGAGTGGGAAAACCAGATCATATCAGCCTGGTGGTGTGACGCAATATGAAGCACACAGCACCGCCTGTGACGTTCTCCTGCCAAATGAACCGAACATGGTTCACGGCGTCAGCTTTAAGTACCCATTTACAAGAAATATAAGCAATAGGAGAGCAACTTAAATGACAGCATGAGGAAGCAAATGAAATTGGTCAAAAATGGCGGAAGTCACTAACCAGCAAGCCATAGGAAAGAACAAACCTTTTAAAAGGCAGTCTGCGGCCAGGCATGTTGGCGCATGCCTGTAAACGGCAGCCTAGGAAACCACGGCCGGGGCCAGGGATCGCGGTCCGAGTCCCGCTGGGGCCACGTAGCGAGACTTAGTCCGCAAAAAGATATAGCTGGGTGTGGTGGCGAGCGCCTGTAATCCCAGCTACCTGGGAAGCTGAGGCTGGGGATGGCTTGTGTCTGTGGTACCCTGGGCAACGTGAGCCTGCGGTTCCATAGGCAAAAATAGCGAGACCTAGTCTCAAAAAAAAAGTTAAAAGACCAAGACTGTTGTATTGAACTTTATAAATCTGCTTGTATGCTGTTTATAGGAGATTCATCTAAAGCATGATGATACCGATGATACCATTAAGTTTAAATGTTTAAATATTTTAAAGGAAAATGTTAAAAATGATATATTTGTAAGTACGTAAGTATGTAAGTCTCCCAAATAGACAATATATAGATACTGCAAAGGCAGAAGAAAGCTTTCTTGAAGAAAAACAAAATGGGTGAAGTTGCCCTAAAAATATATAGTATGTATTTTAAAAATAGAGTAAGGCATGGAACTGGTATCAGAATACATAATGAACTCCTTTACTTCAATACTAAACAGATAAACCAATTAAAAATGGGTCAAAGTTTTAATCAACATGTCTCCAAAGAAATATAAGTGGGAGGTGAGCCTTGGAAAGATGCTCCACATTCTTAGTGTAGGGAAATACAAGTCCAAAATGCAATGAGATATCACTTCATACCAAGTAGGAGAAGACAGACAAGAGCAAGTATGGAGGGAATGGAGAGAAATCGGCACCCTCACATACAGAATGGAATGTAAAATCATGCAGCTGCTTTGGAAGAGACTGTCAGTTACTCAAACTGCTAAACACAGAATTATCATATGACCCAGCAATTCCACTCCTCGGTGTATAGCCAAGAGAAATGAAAATATATAGACATGCAAAAAAAATGTGTATACAGATACTTATATTATTCACAATAGACAGGAATTGGAACTTAAATGCCCCTCAATAATGAATGGATACACATGTGGCCATACCATGGGATATTGTTTTAGTTTCTCATAAAAAGAAATGAAGTACTGACGCAGGCTACAACATAAATGGTCCTCATAAACATCATGATAGGTGAAAGAGACCACCCCTAAAACGCTCATACTGTGAGGTTCCAGTTGTTCGAAATCACCAGAAGAACAAATCTACAGAGACTGAAAGCAGATTAACTTGACTAACTTTCTACTTTTGGGAGGGTGGGGAGAGTGACTGCTAATGGTACAGGATTTCTTTTGGGGTGATGACATATTCTAAACTTAGACTGTGGGAACAGTTGCACAATGCTGTGATTATACTAAAAGCACTGAATTGTACATTTTAAATGGGTAGATTTTATGTGAATTCGATCTCAATAAAGATGCTTTAGAAAACTATGGTAACTCAAGTAGTGTGGGCTAGCTGCAGAAAAAAAAAATGACAAATGGAACAAAATGGAGAGCCTAAAAAACAGACCCGAATAGGCAGGAATATTTTTCATAGGACAGAGCTGTCTCTGCAAATCTGTGGGGAAAGTATTGGTGTTTCAATAAAAGAGTTGATCTTGTATCAGTTTGAAATTTCTGACTCATACATATCCTAAAACAACTCTGTGTGGATTAAAAATGTAAAGGTGAATGTCCAATGCTAGAGCTTTTAGAAGATATCCAAGAATATCTTCACTCTTGAAGGAAAGAAGTTTATTTAAGCTTCATAGGGACTTATCATAATGAAGATATTCCACTTTATTATTCTAAAATTAAGACAATAAAGAGGAAAATGGCAAGTCACAGAGCAAGAGAAGACCTTTGCAGGGGATTTTTAAATACATGTTTATGTAACAACAAGGAAAAGACAAACAACTCAACAGAATATCGGCCCAAAAATATCTATATGGGCTGTCCCAAAAGAGGAAATGTGAACAATCAATAAACATGTGAAAAGATGGTCAATATTTGTCATAACTGGGGATAAGTTAAAATCTCAATGCAGTTTTTTTACATGAACAAAATTGGCAAAATTTGAAGATCTGCTAACAGCATTTTTGGTGATGCATGGCAGAGGGAATGCTCACACAACCCTGCACATCCCCACCCAAAACTCAGTATTTTCAGATTTTCCTGATTGGAGCATAAATTGATCCACTTTGAAACAAAGCTTGATATTGCACGTTAAATTAAGAAAAAAAATTTTTTTAGAGAGTAGGTCTCGATATATTGCCCAGGTTGTCTTGAACCTGCAGACTCAAGTGATCCTTAGCCTCAGCCTCCCAGGTAGCTGGGATTACAGGCGCGTGCCACCATGGCCGGCCCTGCACGTTAAATTTTAATAAGGTGAGAAAAGAAAATTGGTGACTATCGTGATGCCTGCTACCGTAGCACCCACATTCTCGCTAACTGAAGAGACTTAGAACATTCTTCTAAGGAATTTATGGGATCCCCTTACCCAGCACAACTAGGTGCTAAGCATTAAGTTCAGACCGTTTTGCCTGCTTATTTATTTAAAGTTGGGCCAAAGGGGGAATACTGTTATTGTCTGACAGGAAATGTCCTTTTACTAGAGAGAAATAACTCAGGAGCCCTGTTACTCCAGGACAAGCAACAGATTTATAAGCATTGTCATTCTCTTGCTTATTTCTTCAAGAGACATCAGTTTCAAACACAGAAATTTGTCAGTATAATAATCATCACACACGGGGGAGTGGGATTGAAGAGATTCTTCTTGGTGCCATTTTAAAATGACAAGTCCAGTAGATCTTCTGTGTGAATGATAACAATGCCTGGAGAAGCAAAATGGCAGTTGAAGAAGTAATAATCCTACATATACTGTAAGAAAATTTCCTTCAGCTAAAGACATTTGACTCACCGGGAAGAAAGAGCTTAATAACAAATCCCAGACATGGTTAAAAGAAAACACACACACAGAGAGAGAGAGAGAGAGAGAGAGAGAGAGAGAGAGAGAGAGAGAGAGAGAAACTATAGAGCCTAGAACTTTCTGAATTCCACAGATAAAGAAAAAAATGATATAAACTCCAGCAAACAAAGAGAGAGAGAGAGAGAGAGAGAGAGAGAGAGAAACTATAGAGCCTAGAACTTTCTGAATTCCACAGATAAAGAAAAAAATGATATAAACTCCAGCAAACAAAGAGAGACAACACACACAGAAGAATAAAATGAGCATCAGACTTCTCACAATACTGGAAACAGAAACGGCTCTAAACTGTGACGGAAACTGTGACGGAAAAGGGACTGTGACTACAGATTGATGTCTCCCAACTAAGATGTCATTTGTCAAGACAAAAGTAGATGTTTCGGGGGACGCAAGACCTCAGAAAGTATGTATACCCACATACCAGACATGAGGGAACCAGTACAAGCTATACATTAATCAAAACAGTTTGATTTAGCAAAGTGATATCATATGGGAAAAGATAAAAAAGAACAACAGCAGTAGGAATAACTCCTGCAATGCTATCTAGATGATGATAATGTGACTGAAATTTGTAATAGAAGAGATAAGAGAGGATGGTTGAAATAGAAAGTGTGTATCAAAGTAAAATTGACGATAAAATGTTAAAGATAGAAAGGGATCCTCTATAAAAGGAATAATCATGACGAAGCTATGTCCAATTCTCTGTAGCAAAAATCTACAGCAAAATTTGAAATAAAACAAAACTGGAAAAAAAATGCTCTGGTGGTAGGAGATTTAAATAAAATCAGTCAAAAAGTAACAAGGGCCAGGCTCTATATTGGCCCCATTCTTCTCTTGCCTTCTGTTCCCTTCCAGATTTGAGGTATAGGTATACATATTTTAAAGTAAAAGGAATTAAAAAAAAATAGTTTTAAATTGGGGGCCCAAGTAAATGCTTCCTGTTAAGAATGATTTACATGTAAAGTTAGTAAAAATCCTTAAACCCAGCCACACCATGATGTGTACACAAAGTATTTATGGGAACCCAAAACAGTTCAAACTCGAGAACCAGACAGCCTAGGCTTATTTGGAGGTCTG
Source organism: Uropsilus gracilis (assembly GCA_004024945.1). NCBI lineage: Eukaryota > Metazoa > Chordata > Mammalia > Eulipotyphla > Talpidae > Uropsilus > Uropsilus gracilis. Next base: position 1,350 of record PVHY01016221.1, on the reverse strand, counting down.
CTAAATATTAGTTGACAGCTTTGGGCATGTCATCTCTCTCTGAGATTACCTAGATCACAGAATTTGTTTGAAAAGTAAGGGACTTAGTATAGTCAAAGTGTCAAATAGACTTGCAGCCAGCTCTTAACTATTTGAAGTTTCATCTCTTTTCACAATTTCAATTGTCATGTACCTTTCTTTGTTGGCTTCTTGAAAGGTGACATCCTGTATTACTAAATATCTGACATAAAGGATTCCAAAGTTAGAGCTATTTTTTTAAAATAAAAGATGCTTAAGTGGCATGAGGCCTACTGATTCGAATGAGATGGAGATAAAGTAAATATGACCGGTGTTGGCATTACTTGAGTCCAGCAACAATCATTATATTGATGTTCTATTCAAAGTTTCTGTACCTTTGAGATTTTTGAAAATCAAATTTGAGAAAAGCATCCTAGTTTCAAAGAAAAGAATGCCATCCACTCCTATCCTAGTTGGCCCCTGTAATATCTTGGTAAGTAACCTATTATACCCCAGTATCTCATGTGTAACCTATTATACCTCAGTATCTCATGTGTAATAAATATCTACACAACAATGTAAAATATATACACGTGCAATCAATTAAAAAAATAAAATTAAAAAAATCCAGGCTCAAAAAGTAAATAAAATAAATATCTACATCAAAAAATTATGGTGAGGATTAAATGAATTCTTGTCCATAGTGATATTTACAGCAGTGTCTGACACAAATAAGGACTATATGTTTGCATTTTGTGATGCTCCAATAACAATGAGATTATTTGTTAGTGAGAGTTTAAAAGGATGAGAGAAAGGCTAATCTCAGAACTCTAGCCACCTGCTTATCTGGCAGATTTCAGAGGTTGTTAGGGTATCTAAGGCCAGAAACAATGACCCTAAACTTGAATCCAGAAATGTAATAATGAAGAGAGACCATTAAGTAGTAAAAGAATCTGTGAGCACAGATAGACCCTAAGGTGTAGGGTCAGTTCTGGCAAGAACAGAAAGTTATGGCAGTGTAACTTCAGCTATCAGCTCTGAATTTCAGTTCTCTCATATAAAATAACAGAACTGAATCAAATACTACACAGAATTATTTCATAAGTTACTTCCCGAACATTGACTCATTACCTGGTTACCAGACTTCAGCTGAGATACATATACTTGATTATCATTTTAAAAAATTACAGCTCCAAAAGGAAGGGAAGACAACCCTATTTCTAGACTTATCATTATTTTTGAAAGTAGGTCTTGCTATTTTTGCCTGTGGAACTGCAGGCTCATGTTGCCCGTGATACCACGGACTCAAGCAATCCCCAGTCTCAGCTTCCCAGGTAGCTGGGATTACAGGTG
>PVHY01016220.1:0-34244 GCA_004024945.1 Uropsilus gracilis | reverse complement strand
GGACCCACGAGTGGAAAGTTTAAACTGTGTATTAAAGTTTTTCTTTTCTGCAGTTTTTGGAGCTGAAAGCAGAGAGCAGTTGGCTGGCTTTTGCATATCAATGGTAAAGGTGATCAGTGAAAATGCTAATGAAGAGTGTGTAGCCTGCTTTGTAGAGAGTAGCAGGCAGATAAGTGTATCCAGTTAAGGTTAAAGGTAACTGCAAAGGAACTGCTTGTAGCCTGCTTTGGAGAAAGAAGCAAGCAGATAGGGGTAAACAGTTAAGTAAAGTCAGAAAGTCTCATATACCCGGTTTCATAATTAATTCATTTTCACAGATAACTAATATTCTACTTTATGAATTTATCAATTTATCACAATCTTAAACATGTGTTTATGGTTATTACAATTAGAATTGCTGTGAACATCCTTGTTCACATCTTCTAGAATACACTGCCAAGGATTTTTCCTGGGCATACACCGAAAAGAATATATGTGTAGAATTATTGGGTCACAAAATATAACTCTTTAAGTTTATTTGATGATGACATATTGCTACCAGGAATGGATATATTGTTTGCTCTATATACTTGCCCAAAATTTTGCCAACCTGATGACTATTTACTCTCTTTTTGTACATATGTAGGTTTCTTCTATTAAGTGTCTACTGAAGCTATTTCTATTATTTAACTGATGATCCTTACATGTTATTCAAATATCTTTCTCCAGTATATGGTTTGTCTTTTCAGTTTTTATTAGTTCTCTATTAATAAAGTTCTTTTTTTGTAGTTTATTAACTTTTCTTATAGTCTGTAGTTTCCCATTTTAGAATTCCATCCCTAAATTCATAGATTGAATTCCAAAAAGCCTTATAGTTTTTAACTTTTTATATTTAAGCCTTCAATTCTTTTTAAAAAAGTGGCATTTTTAATCCAATTTCATTTTTCACATATGGATACATAATTGTCCTAGCATCATTTATTAAAATTTTTATCCTTCCTCTTGGAAGGAAGCCTACCACAGGCCCTTAGTATCTCTGCACATGAAAAGGCTTTTAACTGGGCTATTCACTGGAGCTGTAATTGCTATATGCAAATAGACCAATAACCTAATGAACAATCTAGGCTCCACCAGCATTTTACCTTTCATTCATGAATTATTTAGAATGCATCAGAATTCCCAGGTGATTCTTTTGTTTACTGATTTCTAACTTAAATGAACTGGGCTATAGAATACCAAACTTTTGATTGTATTGTAACTTGTCTGATGGTCCAGTATGTGGCTGTTTTTCATGACTCCATTGATTTCTCAAATGAGTGCATAAAAACATATGTCCACTTAATGATGCTTGTTAAGTTAATCACTTTAGCTCTAGTAATTTTATTTGTCTTAAAGTCTACACCAAATATATACCAGTTTTCTTTCTATTAAGACTGCCTAATCTTTACCATCATTTTACTCTCAACTTTTCTTCCTGTGTGTCTTTGTTCTCTTTTCTAAAGTCCGTATTACTTTTCAATTTTAAGTACAAATCACAGATATACTCAATATATTTCTATCATCTTATTTGGTGCTCCACCACTATGTCTATTTTTCTTTTCTTTATAATAATTTTTACTGATTTCATTTTTTATCATCCACTAGTCTGGAAATTATATATTCCTATAACTAAAATGCTACCTTAAAATAGTCCCCATATACTTATATACCTTTAAACTTCTGAATAATAAAAGTTATTTTGAGTGCTAGTTCCACTCACCTTCTCCTGGTTTATAAAACTGATATTTAACTAAAACAACTTCTACTTTGAGTTTTTTCTTTTTTAATCCTGTAATTATATTTTAGTTAATTTGTATTAATTTACTCATAAACTCAACACTTAACTGATATTCATTCTTGACTAGCAAACTGTCTACCTATGATTCTTTTCTTTTTTACTTAAAAAATGGTCTGCTGGTGAACCTTGAGATTTTATTTCTCTGAGCATATCTTAATTTGCCCTTGTTCTTGATAGTTTTGTCAGCTCTAGAATTCTAGGTTGACCCAAAATAGGTCATAATTGTTAAGATTTATTTTACCAAGTATGTCATTTTATGGTCTACTTTCACTGTTACTGAAATCCCTTTGAAAGTATTCTGCACTACTTCTTTAGATTTTCTCCTTTATTAGTCTCTTATTTTCTACGTTTTTGTGTCTCTATGCTATTCCGGATTTCTTCAAATTTATTTTTATATCAATTTTTCTTTAACATCTATTTATATTTATCTAGCCCTTAAATTTAACTTCAGCTATTTTATCTTTTCAATTTCAGAACTGCTAATTTTTTTATAAAATGTTTGCCCTCTCATTCATTTTTAAATTTTCACTGAATATATAAAATGTACTGATTCTGTATTCTACATGTGGTAATTCCAGGATATGAACTATTTGTAGGTCTAACTGCAGATTCTCTTATCTTGTAACCAGCTTCCTTGGACAATTTGTATGTTTTATAATAAGTAATTCACTTTCACTAAAATTTTACCAACAAAAATTCTTTCATGATGATACTCTTTTCCTGCCAGGTTCAGGGGAAGAACTAACAGCTATTACTCTAAATTCTTTTAACATAGTGTGAACTCAGGCTGCAAACCAGTATGAGGGCAGGTTTGTGATGAATTTTCAGTAAAGATGCTTCCCATTAGGCACAATATCTAGAAAAGGGAGATGAAAGGGAAAGAATTCCTGGCTCATTCTGACAACTAGGAAATGTAGCTCTGCGGGGTCCAAATTACTGGGGAAGACTATTTCTTGCTAGATGCTGTACTTTGGCTGGGTCTAGGGTTTGTTACCTGATCCCAGTGTTCTTATAAGTTCATGAAAACAGAAGCTCACTGGATTTGACAGATACCCTCAAGGTTAACAGCTTCAGTATTCAGTTTTCCTCATTGTGTGTCCAATTAGCTTTAACTTAAGTTTTCCTTACTTCTGTGCCTATGCACCGATGTACACATTTTATCTGGCCTTTCAGGTTGCTTTTTAGCAGAAAATTGGTAAGGTACTTAGTTTGCCATGTTGCCAGAAACAGGTATTTTCATTAATGTCTGATGGCAATATCTCTAAAGTGCATTATTCTGTCTTTTAGAGCACTGGTTCTTAAAGTCCTTCTTCCTCAGCATTTTTCAGAAATTTGGAATGCACCTGTATCATTAAGATACATGGCTCATTATGACAGCAACTCCCAAATAGAAGTCCAGAGAGGACATTTCCCTAAAGGTGAAAAGTAAAAATTCTGTGCACATAGTTTTTAAAAGAGATTCTTCTTTTCATTTATTAAAAATCATACTTTTTAGTATAGGGAACGTATTTTAACTCCTTAATTATGATTCAATATTCTTATAAATAAAGACCTGGTTAAGAAAATGCTTACAGGGTTGTTTCTGTATAAAAATAAAGGCCTATTTGCCACTTTCTTAGTGTTTCTCAAATCAGGGTTCCCAAGGATAGGCTCTGGGGGTCACATGTTTTACAATTTCCACTTGGTGCTTTCATTTCAATACATATTAAACATATATTTTATGATTTTTAAATAGAAAAGTGAAAGATTTATTAAAAGTCACTTCAGGAATTAGTTCTTGTTTCTCAAAATAGGATCTATAAATTTTTCCTTAAAAAAAAAAAAAACCTATATAGTATTCAAATTGAAAAACACTGCTTCGGTCTAAAAGGCCTCATATTGCTTTGCCTGAACTTCTAGGTTAATCTTAGTTCTATATTCTAGTTCACATTTGTACTTTAATCACTGTACCTGATTATAAAGGTCTATGATCCCTTATCTAAAATCCCAGAGGGCAGATATATAGCACGTTTCAGAATATTTGTGGTTTACAATGCAATGGAAATACATTACAAATATGATTATGGTAGTGAGATCTGAGGCAGTACCTACCACATGATAAACACATTAATTTTTCGATAGCAAAATACACTGAAGGGGTAGAGGATTAAAACCCATTAACAGTTTTAGTTCAGATCTTATTTTGTCACTAAATAGGTTATGAGAGAACTTTTTATTTTGGGGGCTTTTCAGATATCTAAATCATGAGGATAGCAATACAGATTGTCTACTGTGGACTGAAAAGTCAGATAAGTCTCATAACTTATGTAATATTACACTAAATAAAATCTGATACAGGCAACGAGCTTACCTTAAGGTGTGTGAATTCAATGTGGAACCTTGGTAATATTCTCCCCAACTACCTGGGAGTCCCTCTTTGTTCAGCTATAGTTTAATAGTTGAGGATACAAAATAAATAACCTCCTGATAAGCAGGGAAATGTAAACCTCCTGATAAGCAGGGAAATGTATTATATGATGAATTTTTAAATATATACAGAAATTAAAATATATCCCAAAACTAAGTATTAGTTATAATGGATTATGAATACAGTAGCTCTAATCTAGCAATCTTAACAAAAGTTAAAAAAAAGAGAAGCATTCAAGATTTTCTACTCAGAAAAACCTTTTCTGGTTCTTTTTAAGACTCTTCAAGAAGAAACCTATTGCACATTCACTCATGGCTATGTTGTCATAGCGGTTAGATTCTAGGGTAAAATAGTGTACAACTATAAAATAAAAAGCTTTTTCCCTAAGAAATTAGCACAATGTAATGTAAGAGACACTACACAGAAAATTTAAGGGCAATATTTGAAGTTAAAATTATGAAGTATAAGTAATCTCATGTCATAAAAAATTGATGAAAGTAAAACTCAGATCATTACTCTTGGTATTATAATCACAAGTGAAAAGAGAAAAGCAGAGGCTTGAGAGCATGAGCTATGAAGAGACTGTGCATCAATTAAAATCCCAGCTCTGTCTCTCAAGAGGTTATAAGGTCTATAGTTTAGAATTCTAACAGTAACAATTTCAGTAAGAATGTTAGTACAAATTAAATGAGAATAAACATAATGTACTAGAAGTAAAAAGTACATAATGAATACTAAGATGGTAGTTATCACTGCTAATAACAAACCATTTTTTCCCCTTCAAGTAGATTTATAATTGTTTTATATTTCAAATATAAAAACTAGGGTACAAAATCAGCAATACTTTATGTCTTGACCTTTAGGAATTAAAAAAAAAAAACAAGTACTAAGGATGGGTTTCTCTTATGAGTAATGATATAAAAAGGCAAGTCAGTCATCTAAAATTAGGACTTCTCAAAAAAGTGCTCCAACAGCAATTTCATCATTTTCTTTATGATGTGAGTTTCACTTCTGTATTCTGTTTCTATATACTTCATGTGCTGTTATGCCAATAGCTTGACAATGATCTAGTTTAATTAAGTTAAAATAATTTAAAACCACGTAGATTTTCAGAACTTTTCTGTATTTTGTTATTAATCACAGCCCCAGAAGTATGACACTTATTAACATATATTATTTATACCAACAATCTCCCACACATACCAAGAACTTACAAAATATGAAGAAAATAATTACCTAAAATTTTACCAGTAATGGTATTAAGTAACAATGATATTCTCTTTAACAAAAAGAAAATATAATGACATACAAAGTTACAATCAAAACAGAACAGGAATATAGGCCGGGCATGGTGGCACATGCCTGTAGGTGGCAGCCTAGGAAGCCAAGGCTGGGGGCATGGATTGTGGTTTGAGTGCCGCTGGGAGCACATATGAGACCTAGTCCCAAAAAAATAGCTGGGTGTGGTGGTGCGCACCTGTAATCCCAACTATCTGGGAAGCTGAGGCTGGGGATTGCTTGAGTCTGTGGTACCCCGGGCAACGTGACCCTGTGGTTCCACGGGCAAAAATAGCGAGACTTAGGCTCAAAAAATAAAACAAACAAACAAAAACCAAACCAAACCAAATCAAAAAACAGTAATATAAATAAATATCTACAGTGTTATATCCGTTCATATCCATTAATTCAGAATTTACTAACTTCCTATATTTCTGATGTTAAAAATTTCAAAAAATTTCTTCTCTACTTGCAAGATATTACTTACATTATGAATTTCAGTCATATCTATAGTACCTTAAAAATGTGGGATCATGAATATAAATTTAATAATCTCCAAAATCAGGCTCTCAGGCAGTTCTCAAGAATGCCAATTTTTTTTTCAAAGTAATACAGAGCCATAGAAAACAGGAAAAACTGCAATTAACTCAGGTCTATTAATGTGTTCAATACATTTAAAAAGTATTTAAAATAGATTATAGAAGCTTTTCACACTACATTTTTCAATAGCAATTGTTTTTATCTTACTAATATTATATTTCTTAAAGTCCTGTTTGTGACATAATTTTGAATTGTTAAAATTTTATATTCAATCCATTATACTACCTATGAATTACTATTAGGAAGTAAAAAACAATACTGACGAAAGACTCAAACTAAAATATGATAATCAATTCTTGATATCCCTAGGCAAACTTAGTCCAACTTATTGCTTCCTTATACCTCCCAAGTTGATTCATTAAATATTTCTTTCCACATTATGCACATAGGATAACAAGGAAGATCAATTTTGGTTTTTCTAAGACACTTTTACTACACTAAAGTATAAAGGAACCACACCATCTGTTACGTTCTACTAGAACTAGGAAGAAGTTGAAACCAAACTTGAGCAACTGTACTAAGAGCCCGGAAGAAGACTTTGTCCTTAAGCACAAAATGATTAACCTTAACTAACTATATGGAAGCATCTGGCCTAGAGTTAGTTATTTCTCATTTAACAATTGTAGCTTCTTACTAAACATTAGTTTCATTATACACACTTTAAATACCTAAGTTACTGAAGCATGTGACAAATGAATGTACTTTTTGGGTTACACTTAATAAAATACACTTGAAATTCCTACGTGGTCTTGGGCTATTTGAAAACTTTATATTTTTATTAACTTGTTTTACTTCTCACCAAGAATTTAATGCTCATTGGTAAATCAATTAATCTTGCAAATATCAAACAGAGCATCCAGAGATGAGGTTCCCACCTCAGATTTATGGTTTTTCTATCCACTTTTATTTCAATTCTTGATTATAATTTAAGCTTTGCTTCTGATTAAGATACATAATGCAATAAAAGAAAATTCCATCCAATATCCCTTCTCCTTTACTTACCTCCAGTCTCTCCAGAAGTGAACCATTTTTATTATTGATTTATAACAATGTACACTTAGAAATGTACCAGTTTCAATAATGAGTACCACAACACTATATAATTCCCAGGTCTATTCAACAGTGTAAGATTATAATAAACTGATGAAATATTGTAGTATCTTACAGATAATCTGAAGTTCCTCATTTTTAGGAAAATACAATTTTCTTGTTAATACAGTACATGGACAGCAAAAATAAAGAATATCTATTGAGCACATACTATTTGCAAAGTACCTAATAACAAACCTAATAAATACCAGAACTTTAAAAATATTCTAACTCAAAATATCTGAAAACTTTAGTAACCCTCAGGTAGGGAAAAAAATTTAAAAAAAGAAAAAAGGAACAACCTTTCCTATTAATCTAACAATAGATTATTTTATGACTCTCCATTATAAACACTGTCCATCTCATAAAAACCCAATGTTGAGATTAGAGAGTAGATTCAAATCCCAAATGTATTGCAAAAAGACGTATGTTTGATTATAAACCTACATGATGTCATGTATCCAGGACAACTGAAGCATTATGGGGTCTCTTAGGGATAAAACTGCCTCTTGGTCATAGATTTAGGTGACACAGCATGTGATCCATTGTCTCTAAACAAAAAAAAAAAAAAAAAGGTTGCAGCTGCATTTTCTAGTCAAGAGAAGGGAGGGGGGACAGAATACAAAAGGGTCAAACATTTGCCTCAGAGAGAAAATGTTTCTCAAATAGGAGCAAAAGACAAACTGAGTAGGGGAAAAAAAAACCTTTCAACAACTCATGCTAAAGGAAAGGGAAAACACTAAAATCTAGGAGGAATATTTTATTGTTAAAATCTTCCACTGAATTCACTTTCCTTTTTATCCCAACCTGTCCTGACATACTGTAAATGATGTTCTAAATGCTACTTCTGTGCAAAGAATTTTGTGCTACTCTACATATTGTTACCACATCTGTCTAAAAAAAAAAAACAAAAAAACTTGCTTCAAATCAATAAACGACCTGATAAATTTCTTATAAAGATGAAATACTTTTGTTTACAATGAATTTCTACTATAATCACCTGCCTTACACAAAGAGAAACACTTCAAAAATCAGTACCATAAATGATCCAGATTGAGTAAAAACTTTCTCTGATAAGGAAAATGGCTATTTCTAAACAACGTTTTTAAAAGTTGATAAAAAAAATTGTAAGTTCCCATTATTATTTAAAACAGCATCAATTTACCTTACAAAATATTACATATAACAATTTAAAAAAAGCAAACAACTAATTCTCAGTAAATCTAGTTTAGAATACACATCTTCTCAACCTTTGGGATTGCAATCAATACTATAGTCACAAAAATACACATTACAGATTTTTTAAAAAAGTGAGAGGACAGAAATCAATAAAATAACTACTAATGGAGGGAAATATCCTCATCATTTAGAATTAAAAGTATTATCTGCTGAATACAACCATATAGTAACCAGTAAACAAACCAGTACATTTGTTCTTTCATAGACTTATACTGCACTTCAAAAGCTGATAAAACTGAATTTATAGAAACTTGAGTCAACAAACGTAATATCTAAAAATGTAAGATAATATGATTGATACCAATACAAATTTGAGGTATTCTTTGTCACAAAAAAATGTGTAAAATGATTCTCAATGTCTTGAATGTAGTCATAGTCAGGCATGTAATAAATCTCCTACCGTCAATTTCTTCAGTGAAAATAAACATCCTTTATAAAAGTACATTCATGACCAGAAATGAATTTAATAAAGGCAAACAAGGGTATCTTATCTCACTAACAGCCCAATATCAAATTTGTAAAGCAAAAGTAAACTTTGGACTCTGATTTACACTGATTTTATATGTAATTCTAAAACAACACAAAAGTATGATTAATTTAATAGGATTCGTTGATTTAAAATAAGATTTGATTCAATTAGCCCTATATATACACTTACTAAATTAAAATATATTTCCGCTAAAAATTATTAAAGAGATTTATGTTATTATTACATAAACTATCTTTTCCAGAGTGTTTTAGAAACTAATGCTTTACCATAGTAAGAATTCAAGGGTTTAAATAAAGACAGGTGGGATATAAACTAAATTCAATATAGCCTTATCAACTGTACCTACATGTTGGTATCTGGTTCTTACAGCTAGTGGATAGTATGAGTATCTGGATATTAGTTCCACTTGAGAATATAGGAAATACTGAAAAAACCCAACGTCTTCTTGGAGGCAAAGATGTTTCTATTGGGTTTGTATGTGTGACTTTTTCGTTCTGATTCGTTCTGATCTGTTTAATCTGAGATGCTTAAGAGACTGATCTAAGAACGGGCATTTAAAAATATGCACAATCTAATATCTACAAGAAAGGCGGAATTTAGAGATAGAGTTTAGAGGAGCTATCTGAAATATCTCTAACATCCCAGAACTGAGAGGGTCGTGGTTCTATTTGTCAAGAATTCTTTATTATATGTTTGAAAAATATTTATCACATCTGGGTGGCTTAATATAATTTTTCCAAAATGACTGAAAGCTCCATGACACTGAGCTAGTTGTCTATTTTGTTTACTGCTCAAATATTTGTTGTCTGACATGTCTTGGTTCTAATTCTATCATGTTAATTTTGACATCTACAAAATGAGATGGGTGGACTTTGTTCTGAATATAATTGTTATTTAAAATTAAAATTCAAAGTTTTCCTGTAAACATACTTTTAATGATAAGAACCAACTTCCCTGCATTTATGTATATTTCCCATGTGCCTACATGGTGTATATGTAAATTATGTATCTACAAACACATCTACATGAGTTGTCAGAGCTAACACTTTCATCTTTAAAAAAAAAGCACTTTAAAAAACTTGACTAGTTATTGATTTGTTACACATCATTTACTAATATTAATCCTCTGAAATTTCTGAAGTGTCACTAAATAGTTGCTAGTATTAAATGTCCTTTATATATGTGGAAATAGATGTAGAGAGATCAAATTAAGTTCAATATCAGAGACCCTGAAGTGGCACATGGATCCATGCTCAGGGAATATGATTAGACTAACATTCTTTACTAATATACTAGCTGCCATCCTGCCTAGATAGCTTCATAACTACAAAATAAACAATGGGAAAGGCAAATATTATTATCAACGTGCCTGACTCAATATTTATATTCTCAAATTAATGTTCCTCTATTCAAAGTTAGTCCGAACTATACCAATCTTGTTCAAATACTTCCTGTGCATTCCTTTACTTATATGCTTGCTCCCACTATTCTAACACCCGCATTGTCTACCTTCTCTACCACCATTCAGTCAAAACATTAATATTGAAGGCCTAACTTAAGGACAACACATAATTCCACCTGAACTTCTATGAGGGAGTTTTAATCATTCCTATCATATTCCAAATATATGTCCTTTTAAAAAATTGTTAATCATGTCAATAGTTCAAAAGAAATAAAAACATGAAATCACTTTAAAAGCATTAAGGTTCTATGTTTTATTAATCCAGACTAAAAAAAAAAGGAAAATTAGAACAATGAATGAACTTAACACTCTAAGTACTTCAAACAAGTATAATCTGGTTCTAACTTGCTATCAACTAGAGTACTAGAGACAGCAATGAAAAAATGATATTCAAATTGTATCATCAATTTTTAACTAAACAAAGGAAATATTTTAATCAACCTATAAAGAAAAAAGTCAAAAGGTGAAATATGATATACAGAATGCTATGTTTGTCACTCTGCCTTGTAATCTTTTTATTTCTTCACCAGTTAAAAAGTATTTGAAAACAGTATCACAAAAGAAAACTTTAGATAAATTATTTCTAGTATTTACTATTTTGAAGTAGTAACTGGAGAAAGATTATTGGGAATCCATTTGAAGCACTAATGGAAAGTTTCATGAAAAGAGGTAAGTATTAATAAGCCTCCATGACGATAAAACCCACCTCACGCTTGCAAGAGGTGGATTTTCACAGAACTCTGGGTGTCCTTATGGTACTCTTGAATATGTCTAGAAGTCTAAGTTTCACAGTGCTATTTATATACTTATCGCAACTAAGTTAGTAACTAAGTTAGTGATACTAACACAGAGTAAGCATTTGATGAAGATTAGTATCTTAACCTGCATGAATTATTTAAATGTTCTTTCCTTCTAAGTATCAAGAGAATCTATTAGGTTTTCAAATCATTCAAATTTTGGAACTATTGTCTTCATATAAAGGAAATTCAATGAACATTATCTCAAAACTCTAACCAACCATTTTAAGCTATTAAACTAATTCTTTCCTGCTAAATTAGGAATGGCCTTGGGTATATATAATGTGGGCTGGCTTTTGTTTGATCTTATTGATTTTACTGAAGTTACATTGCATTTTAACAAGTTTTGTGATTGTATCAAGGTTAGCTTTTAAATAGTAGAGTTAGAGCATTAAATGTCAAAGTACCAACCCATGTGTATTTGCAACACAAAGATAATCCCATGATCCTTTCAGTATCCCAAAGGAACTTTAATAGATTCTTAAAAGCTGTCTTAACCAAGAAGAAATAATCAGGGCAAAACAAAAGATTTAGAACTTTGTGACACATAAAACCAGTGGACAGCATAAAGTGCCAGTAATTACAGAAAAAGTGAAAGGGTTTCTTTGCCAAGGGGGAAATGGGCATGACCACTGCCAAATTACAATTATCAGAAAGATTATGGAAAGATGGCAGCAAATTTTTGATTGGTGACTCCTCACATAAAGGTAGTGTAACTTGAGGCCAAATCCCAAAGCCCATAGATAACACAAGAAAACTGTTTCACAAAGTCTCCCCATAATCCTGAAACAAAAACAACCACAGACTTGTTTTCTAAGTGAGAGAAAACACTGGCAATGAGGTATCAAAAAGCCTTGGGAACAAAAGTACAAATTAGTCAACAGGTATTCACCGGAAAGCAATGACAATTTGTAAGAAGCTAAAAAAACTATACCAGCCCTAGCCAAGTTCCAAGGGTTCACAGTAAGGCTTATTATATGCTTGGAGTAATCTAGTCCCTAAGAAGTCTCAAAACTAACACTCCTTTCCAAGAGACTTATGTATAAGAGAAAATACAGGAATGGAAACAGAATTGACCAATGATAATGACAAATGAAGAGAAGTGATGGTTCAGACTGAAGTGTCTTAGCAGAAGAGAGCCAGGAAATCTCAGAAAGTTATCTACCATTTTTAAAATATGCACAAAATAATGAAAGAAAATTCTGTGAGTTGAACCAAGCACCCTCATACAAGTTCAAGAAAAGTAGCTTCATATAAATGAAAACAATTGAGGCTGAGTTTCATAGCTACAGTAAGCAAAAAGAAATAAAATTAGCAAATTCATACAAAAGATAGGGTAGTAGGGGAGCTGTTCAGTGGGTATAAAGTTTCCATTTTGCAACCTGTTTGCTAGACCTGCCCTACAAAACAGTGTATAGTTAATGACTCTATAGTGTACCCTTAAAATCTTAAGAGGGTACATCTTTTGTGACTGTGGTGGTGAGTTATTAGTACCTTAATAGTAGGCATGGTGTGAACCTATAACCCTAAACATATGTTGTAAGCCAATGTTTGTTACCTCAACTAAAAAAAAAAAAAAAGTTGAATTCATTTTAAAAATTAAAAGAAATAGGGCATAATATCCTATATAAAATGAAAGCATACCAGCAAGTTGTTCATGGGAAAAAGAAAAAATGGTCTACATCAAAGTGAGCTTAACAAAATTATACAAGACATGAGAAAAAAAAGCCCAGAATGAAATGAAATGAGAGCTCAAGAATTTGAAGTAAAAGGAAAACATTTGAGAAATAAGAACTTAAATATAAGAAAAAAATACATGGTAAATCTTTAGAGAAAGTGAAAACGAAGAAAACTTAAAAAGAAATAAAGGAAGGGGTGGAGAGCACAAGTAGTCTTAACTAGAGTAGAGTATCTAAGGATAAAGAATTGGGTCATAAAAGCAAAATGACACTTAACTGATTTTCAATAAAGCCTTGAGAATGACTAGTTTTTGAAGGAAGGAAATGTTTGGCAAGAGGCAGGTGAAAGGGCTTCTAAGGTGGCTGGGGAAATCTTATCTTTAACCTGCAAGATGTTATATGGGTGCTGGTCTTATAATAATTTATCAAGCTACACATTTTTGGTAACATCTACACTGTATAATAAAAAGGTAAAAGGAGAGATTTAGAATATGTGATATTAGTTTTTTATATTGCTAGTTGATATTATGTCTAGACTTGAGTAGAAAGCACAGTAACAAAAAGCCTCTTAGTGGGGCCAGACATGGTGGTGCATACCTGTAGGCGGCAGCCCAGGAAGATGCTGCCACGGCCGGGGATCGCAGTTCGAGTCCCGCTGGGGACACGTAGTGAGACCTAGTTCCAAAAAAATATAGCTGAGCGTAATCCCAGCTACCTGGGAAGCTGAGGTTGGAAATTGCTTGAGTCTGTGGTACCCCAGGTAACGTGAGCCTGCGGTTCCACAGGCAAAAATAGCAAGACCTAGTCTCAAAAAAGCTCTTGGAAAAATCCTCTAAACAACTTAAAATTACATGGCAAATCTAGTATTAATTTTCCCACAATATTTCATCTCAATGCTTGGCAAAAAGACAAAGAATTAAAAGTACACTATTTTATTATGTAGTATATACCTGTTCTGTTTCTCACACGTAAACGTACTTTAAAAGTCTGGCACTTACTCATTTTTAGAATTTTTTTTTTTTTTTTTTTTTTGAGACTAGGTCTCGCTATTTTTGCTCGTGGAACGGCAGGCTCTCGTTGCCCGGGGTACCACAGACTCAAGCAATCCCCAGCCTCAGCTTCCCAGGTAGCTGGGATTAGAGGTACGCGCCACCACGCCCAGCTATTTT
Source organism: Uropsilus gracilis (assembly GCA_004024945.1). Taxonomy (NCBI): domain Eukaryota; kingdom Metazoa; phylum Chordata; class Mammalia; order Eulipotyphla; family Talpidae; genus Uropsilus; species Uropsilus gracilis. The sequence continues at coordinate 20,218 of PVHY01016220.1, read as the reverse complement.
TTTGAAACTAGGTCTCGCTACCGGCCCCAGGTGGGACTCGAACCGCGATCCCTAGCCCCGGCCACTTCATAGGCTGAAGCTTACAGGCACGAGCCACTGTGCCCGGCCTATAAATTGCTACACTTAAAATTTGTAAGTGACTTTTTTCAGGTAAGAGGCAAACAAAATTCATCTTTGTGACAAACATGGATATCTTAACAAAATTAGACTCAACCAGCATTTACCTAGAACACATTATGCATCAGTTATTTATACAATTTAGTTGAAGAGATAAGTATCATATAAAACTATAATAGCAAGCTACACACAATGCTTCAAGAAAGGGACACAGTACTATGAGCAGAGAAGAAACAGACATCTCACCTGCACTATGATATTAAATTCTGCAGACCCTTCTGTTCCTCCATGTTCCCCAATATCAGCAGAATGATTTTTCAGACAAAAATCACTTTTAAAGCACTTTACAAATTATAGTACACAGCAAGCAAAGATCATATGGGGAATAAAGAAGTGAAAATGGTATCATTCAACACAAGAGAAAAATGAAAACTGCCAAGAGAGCAGCTACTAAGTTTTAGCCTAGTGCCACCTTGTAAAGTCACAAAAGCTTGCTACAACATTTAATTTGCCAATTAAGCAAAATACTAGATTTTTGTGCAAATGTACCAATATTTACATGTTGTTAATAACAAAATTGAAAAAAAGTATTATAAACCAACAGCTGTAGGTAAATTTTGCAAACTCTAACAGAAATGAGTGTGATACTAATATTCCAGTAACTGGCCCCTAAATGTCCTTAAAATTAAATTGTTTCATCAAATGAAAGCAGAAGTGAACATTTTTTTTCTCTTATAAATCTAAAAATTTGGTATGAAATACAAGGTCCCTAAAAATATGGCTCATGTTTGCCACCATTTCACACCACCATGGTTTCCTGAATATACTATGCTTGTTCACGCCTTCGGGCTTTCAGATAAACTGAAGGCTCCCTACTCCATGCATTGATACTGCTCAAAGTCGTCTCTGGAAGCCTTACTTGAATTATTTGCTTTCTCCATTTTATTTTCTTATCACCCTACATAGAAAGCTATTATACTACTTACTATTTATGATTATTCATATATATATTTGCTTATCACTCCATCTCTGCCACTAGACTGGCAGTTTTCAAAACTTTGGTGCTAATCCATAATACATTAGGGAGGGGAGAGTGTAAAGGGGTAAAAAAAAAAAAGTAAGCTATATGAAGAATCTAATTAGAATGGGCTAATGTAGTACATACAAGTAATTATAATGATGTATACATTAAACTAAGGTTATAAACCAATGTTTCTTGAATAAAAAAAAGTCATTTTAAAAAAGATTTAAAGGAAAAAATATTTTGAGGTGGTTTAAGAATAAAGCACATCCTGTAGGGTACTTATAGAGAACTAAATTATATATTCTTATATCTATTATAATTTCCTGCTAGAATACAGCAGAGGCTTAGAAATTAGAAACTGTTGCTATGATTAATAAATGTTGTTTCAGCAGCATAGAAAATGTAACATTTAAACTAAACTTTAAACAGAGTTGGACAATGGGATGTAGGAAGTAAAAAGGAAAGGTAAAATCTTAATTTATAAGAAATCTCTTCATTTTTTTCCCTTTACTTTTCTAATATCAAGAAATAAATCATAGGGAAGTTAACTCATTTCCTCAATTCCTTATCTCCAATGTTATGTTTAAAACTTAAAATAACTATACTTAAATGCTGTCAAAATTGTGATTAAATATTAAATTATGCTCACTGGGCTATACAATAAATATAGTGTGAAAGGTATAAATATACTAATACATTATAAATTTCCTTTATAAAAAAGTGAGAGTGCTTTATAGCACTCAGCTAACCCAGTTTACTAGAAAAAAATAACTAAGATACTCAACCGACAAGTCTTTAGTCAAATTTAACTCTCTAGTAAAGTTGGTATTATTTTATTAATATTCCCAAAGTTAGAATGGCTTCACTCTGAAAAGCATAAAGTTATTTCCCTCCAAAAATGCTTATTCTTTCAAAACTTTCATTAATGCTCTTTATTTCCCTCAACCTCATTTTCTTTTCCATAAATAAACAGGCAACATCTCATAAAGAGAGCTCAGTCTGTTCTCTTCCCAATGTGTTTCCCTAATATACATTTCAAGCCTCTTTTAAGAAAGGAAAGTTTCTACATGGCAAAACCATCACGCATGTATGAAAATACAATCCAGAAGTAAAAACTTTTTAAGATATAAAAATAATTAACAGTAATTAACAGTCTCTAAAATTTCTCAGTACTTCTTAGAATTATTACAGTCATCAAAAACAGGAAAACACTGAGAAAATGGAATTACGGAACAGAAAAAGGACATTAACAGTGAAAACAGAATAAAGTGTATATAGTTAATAGTACAGCAATTTTGTTTCCTTAGTTGTGACAAATGTATTACAGTAATGCAAGAAGCTAATAGGAGAAACTAAGTGAGGTATACTCTGTTCAATCTTGGAACTTTTCTGTAAAACCTTAAAGATGGCAAGGGAAATAAAGGAATACATAATCAAAATTCCCTGAAAGTGAATAATGGCAAGCAACATTTTGATGTCTGTATTTAGTAATATGCCAGAGATAATATTCTCATATAGCAGAAATAAAGTGATTAATAAAATACCCCAGGCATTTTATAAGTCCATTGTATTATGAAGTCGCATATGACCAAAGTAAATACCCCCTGAATTCTAGTTTCCCAAAGCAGCATTCTTAGTCAACTTCATTAACACTGACAAACTCTTAATATTAGCTGTCATCTCAATATTCAGTGGATTATCCCATAACTCTAGTCTCTGGTCACTAAACGACATATTTACCCTTGGCATTTCCCACTCAACTTACACTCAGCTAACATGGTCTTCTTGATAACACTCTCCAGTCAGACATCCTCTTATTCATTTTTTTCTTCAATACTTTTTCTCAACCCCAGTTAATAACTAGTCCTGTACAATGCAACCAAATGAACCTTCTTCAAATAAGGATGTTATCATATCATTTGTAGGCTCAAATACCTTTTATTTTTTACTAAGTTGTATTTCAATTCAGAATTGATGCTTCAAGATCATGCAAATTGGTTATTTTTTGGTACGCTTTCCTTGTAAAGAAAGACCTTTTCATCCATTTCTCCACCCCATACTATGAGTCCTGCCTTTCCTTACTTAGAAAAATAATCAAACACGATGCATATAACATGTCTCAAGAAGTAAGACTCCACTGGGTCTTCATAACTTACTTGGGGTGATAAATCTTAAGAAAACAAATATAGGAATTTCTTATTGACTGCTGTATCCTCAATTCCTACAACAGAGTTTGGCACATGACAGTTGCTCAAAAAATATTTATTAAATGAAAACAAAGTAGTATAGGATGCTGCTGCTTCAGAAGAGAAAGAACTTTTAGTTGGAGAGATGAAGGCAGTTCTAAAGTCCTGATTTCAAAGTGCTTGGGGCTATCAAGATTTCCACCAAGTCTTAAACTTGAGTAGACAGGCTCTCACAGAAGGACATGTGCAGGTCCTCAACAAAACAACAAACACAAGTCTTGAGACTCAAAAACATAAATTCTTGAGAAAAAAAGCTGATATGCATGCTTCATACAAAGGTTTTGATCATAAGAGTGGTATCTTCAGGAAAATGAATCTAATGGGAGTAACAAAGGTTAGCTAGATCCTTACTTCAAGAAGCCTTCCTTCTCACTCAAATTCCCGTTTCCGCCTCTTAAATTCTAATAGCAGCACCTGTCTGCATCTTACCTAAATCCTCTCACACTGTAACCTAGTCTCCAACAACCGAAGTAGAGGGATCAAAGTTCAAACGTTTTTTTCCCCTTAAGAAATCAGCAAAGCATTACTAAGTCATAGAAACTTTTTTGGGGGAGGACTTTTTGCATTTATGCAAGACCCAGTTACTAAAATGACAACCTGAAAGTAGTATTACTGTAATTTTCAGGTCTAGTTTCCTAGCCAAGGATCCCATGAGTAGTTAAGCAATAAACCAACACAGAATAGGATTAAGTCGTGTTTAGATGACACTTTCTAACGTTTTGTTTGATAGTTAGGTCCCATAACTAAAAATATAGCCACCTTCAAAGCTTGTTTTCAGTGCTTCCTGCTTTAAGTATTTCATCACTTCACTTACTTTTCCTTCTCAACTGAACATTGCTATCAGTGGTCAACACACACTCATTTCTCAATTGCATTCTCCTTTTTTTTTTTGCAGGGAAACATTTCCAATCTCTAATTTCATCTAATTAACTTCATTGATTATCATTATGAAATAATTACAATTCTAATAAATGCTGCTATCACTTCTTTACACAATTCTCTTATACTTTCTAAAATGTTTCCTGTGGTTTAGTACTCCCAAGTAAAAGTGATTCAAATAAAAACATGTTACAGAAATAATTCAAATCAATGAAAAGCATTCACGAAATGACATGAGCCTTAGGAAGCAGGGATTGCACTTAAATTCGAAGAGTTTCCAAACTTTCCATCAGTTTAGATTTTAACTGCAACCCTTTTATACTTTTATATAGTCTAAAAGTTAAACTTCATCCTCTTAAAATCTGCTCATGTTAACATATTAACAGCTAATACTATTCCCCCCAAAACTCAAAAAAGTTGACACACATACATCAAAGGATTATTTATTTCACTCTTAAATAAGTATTTTCATCGTTAATGTCTTACCAGGTCACGATTTTATATAAGAAGAAAAAAGGAAGATCTTTTATCAAAAATATGTAAAATGAAATCCTTTTTACCGTGATAGATTCTCATTAGACTCTAACGGTAACAGCTTCGAGATTTAAGCGAGGTTTTTTTTTTCTGAGTTGAGTAACTCCACAATATACTGTTCTATTCCCTATCAGTCCTCAAAAGTAACTAAGACTGCTTAAGATTTTAAACATGAATCATCAAAATGAGAGAGGAAGGCAAAATGACAATAACACTGACAGTATATACCTTAACGACTGCAAGGAAACAGCCTTAGGATTTGGACGAATTTTTCCATATCCCTATCTCAGAAAACACAACATAAATGTATGCACTTAGATCCACAGCACGGTTACAAAGCCTCTGGTTATCAGTGAAACCTCAGCCCCAGTGCCACTAGGGCACTCTATTACACTGAGCTGGCCACGTGGCTGTCACAATCAGAAGGAAGACAGAAGAAACAGCATAAAGTAACCTGGAAATAAATAACTGCCCTCCCCCCACCCCTCACCTCGATGCTGGGGGTAAGAAAATCTTAGTCGTTTTTTGCACGCTAAGACTTTTTTTTCCTAAAAGGAGAAAACAAAGTACAGGAACTTTTAAAGAGATTTTTAAAAGGAGAAATCAGATTCAAGAAGACCCCAACAGTGTGCCCCAATGGATTTGATATTCCAATTCGCACGAACCGCAAAGGGTAGGGAGGCTCTTTGCAAAGCGGTGGAGTTAAGAGTAGACGATGAAGGAGCACTACGCACGCGGGGCCCTGTCCCCCGTCTGCCTCAGTCCTCCTGGGCTCCAGACTTGCGCCACTGCAACGGGGCGAACTCGGAAGGCTGCAGGGCCCCCTCACACGTACTCATGACCTCTCACCTTCTCAGCAGAGTGGCCCGGAGGGCAGAGGTAATCACTGTCCCAAGAGAGGCGCTGAAGTGTCCATTTTGCAGCGCCGGAACAGTACCTCCCACCCCGGCAAGAGAGCCACACTCGGAGGCCCCAAAGCAGCCGGGCGGAGGAGGGGCTAGAGGGTGCGGGGATCCGCCACCCCTACATCCGGGACCCGCCCCCGTCTACCCAACGCCCCGCGGCCCGAAGTTCACTCCCCGGCACCACAGGGCCTGGCCCGCTCAGAACGCCCCGGGCCAGACGAGGACTCCACGCTCGGCACGTCTCGCCCGGGTTCAAACCCGGGGAAGGGACGTTGCAAAGATTCCCGAGGGGCTTGGAGCACTTCCCCCAAAAGCAGATTAACCCCGAGTCGCACCCTGAGCTTCTTCCTGGTCACCTCGGGGCCATCCCGGAAAGTCAGCACCCTCGCCGGGCTCAGCCGCGTGACCCACGCTCCGGGCGGTCATTACCTCTCAGGAGAAACTAACTCCTCACGGGGCCGCACTCCCCTCAGTCCGACACCCTCCGGGGAGCCCACATATGGCCCAAGTCGCGTGCAGGGAACTCCCCCGCGCAGGTACCAATTCCTCACAGGACAAAAATGTCCGAGCGTGTCACGGGACAGTCGCCTCCGCGCCCCACGCCCTGGTCTGGCAGCACGCGATGCCTCAGTGCCCGGGAGCAGCCCCGCGGGCCAGGGCGGGAGTGCAGACGCCGGGCGGCGCCGGCCCGGCCGGGCGCCGCACCCCGGACTCACCGTCAGCTCGGCCGCGCAGCGAAGAGGCGAGGGGCGGTCAAAGGAAGACACAATATGGCAGAGTACCGCAGCTGCTCCGGGCGGCTTCCAGCAGTCGCCTCCGGGAAGACGCGGCAACGAGCAGGCAGCGGCAGCTGCGGTGGCGGCCGCGGCAGCACCACATCCCCCTCCCGCTCGCTTCCTCCCCCTCCCTCCGCCCCCGCTGCCATGGCAACGCGGCGCCAAGGAGATGAGCCCCGCCCCTCCCGCCAGTCCCCGCCTCCGGCGACCCCTCCTTGAGCCAGAAAGGAGAGAGAGGAACGGCCCGCCCCTCCCTGTTCCTTTCCACCGCCTACCGAAGGGCTGGGCTCGGAATCCGGCAGACTGCCCAGAACCGTGATGGGTGAAAAGGCGGGGAGTGAGAGCGGCGCGGGGGGAGGGGGGTGAGTGGGGGAGGTATTGCGGTGTCCGGAAGGGCGTGGCCCGCACGGAAGGCAGGGCGGAGACTTTGTGGGCTGGTGCAGGTTTCGGGCTCCGGCGAGGCGGGGGAAGGCGGGAAAATGGAAAGGCCTCGCCTCTCTGGGACGGACCTATAGGAGTGCGACGAGGCGCGGCGCGGCCGCTGAGTGGCCGAGACGGCGCGGGGCGGGGCGGGGCGAACCCGGGTGAGGACCGTCGCCCGACGGCCCGCAGCCTGTGTCAGCCTTGGTAATGCCCGGCGAGGTCCTGACAGCCGGAGCTTCTGAGGGTTTCCCTGAGTTTTCCGCCATTGGCTAGGCTTTTTAGAGCGGTTTAGGACGGTAAAGCAATAAAAAAAACTGAAAGTAGTATTGCCCTCGCCCGATTGAAATTTTATGTGGAAACTGAGTTCAGCGCGCTTGTGGTTAAAAAAAAAAAATTGAGCTCTGGTCCAAATTTTAGTAAATATAGCATTATTGAGCGCTTTAAGTACTAGGAACTGAGCCAAGTCCATTACATGCTTTGTCTTAACCATAAAGCTAAGATAGCGTTACTACATAAGAGGGAATGCTCAGTTAAATCTGAATTTCAGATAAATATGGAATAATTTCTTAATGTAGTAATGTCTTATTTGGAATATAATTCCTGATTGTTTTGATTGCCGAATCTGACAACCTCATCCTAAGTCTTATGAACTCCCACTTTACAGATAAGAAAACTGAGGCTTAAGGAAAAAAGCCTGTCAAATATAAGATAAATGACAACTAAGTTTTCATTTTACTGTCGTTATGATCCTGAAAATTAAATTTCTGAAATATCTGTGTCCACATCTTTAAAAAACTGAGCAGTAACCCATCTCACAAATGTGAAGAATGGATTTAAAGGCTTCGGAAAGAGAGTTCAATTGTATTCAATTTGATACAAAGTAAATGCTAATAGTTCTTTTGCAACCAGAACAATGAACAATTCATGTGAGAGCTGAGTATGACTGCCTGCTAACAAAACAAGTCTAACTCCTGGCATGAGAGATATAGGAGATTAAATGCATCAGAATGCATAAAAAGAAAATTGGAAGCATTCAAGTATTTCATTCCACAGATAAAAATGCTTCATATATATGATTTGTCCAAAGTGATCTATTACTTCCATTTGTTCTATTACACTGTCCTAGAAGGCCCCATCAAGTAAGAGAACACAAGGCAATTGTGAAATGTACTGCAGTTGAACCAAAGTTACTTCCCTTTCTCCCTTCACAGCAACCATTTTTGCCCCCTCCTGTGGACAAATTGAAGAAAGTTCCTGGAGGAGTGCGATAGAAAGAGGGTAGAGGAAAGAAGACAATTGAGAGAATGTGATTTCTGTAAATCCATTGCTTTCTTAGAGTTGAGTCTTGTTTTATCTCTGCTGATCATTGTGATGGTCACTAACATGTCTTCATCTCTTTACAGGTTATTGTACTATTATTTGATATATTGAATCTCAGTTTCTATTTTTCTTCAAATATATTTTAGACTCTGATGACCAAATAGTTCCTCCTTACCATTTAGAAGGATCACAGAATTTGAGAGCTGGAATGCACAGTGAATATACTGTATCTTCATCCACTAAATCCTCTCTGCTCTTTTTTTTTTTTTTCTTTTTCCTTTTTCTGATGATCAACTCATCCCAGAGAGATTGGGTATTTTTAAATAATCTCTGTATGTCTGACTCAGGTCTGTTAGGAAATCTCTCACACTTTTTAGTATAAAGTCCACATATACCTATACAGTATACTTAGAGCTATTTTAGAGGACTTTGCACACCTATCAAGGAGAAGCTTTGATGAAAAATAATGATTTAGCGTGAATAGCTTTTCTCAAGAGTTTATAAGCATAAAGGCTAGGAAATTGGAGTTAACACTAAGAAAAGAGGATCCTCACATTTCAGATCTTGCGAAGCTTGTATTGTTTCTCCAAAATATTTTAAAGGCAGATATTCAATAGTTAACTTTACTGGAAGAAAAATGCTTTAAAATGCCCTCAAGTTTATGTTGAAAATGATAGGAACTCAAACGTGTATGTGTTTATTTTAAGGATTTATTATATAACATTGACAGAGACTTTTTGATCATGAATTGATTATTCTGAATATAACCAGTCTCTCAATTAAAAAAAAATAAACCTATATTTTAAGCCCCTTGAGGTCATTTCCATTTTCTTATATATCATGATTCTGTGGGTCAGAAATTTAGATAGGACACAAAGGGGATAACTCATGTCATCTATGGATGATATCTGCTGAGACTAAACCATCCCAGATAACTTCTTTACTGTCTTCCCTGACACCTCAGCTAGGATGGCTCTAGTAGCTGGGAGTGAACTAGTATACTTTAACTGAGATCCTATGTATTGGGCCTTGGTTTGCACTGTTGATTGGGTTATTTGGTTTTTGTGCCAGTAGGATTTTTCTCTAAACAGCCTCTCCATATAGTCTTCCCAGGAGGATAGGTACATTTCTTAGTCCAAACTTAGGAATCCCAAGAGAATTAGAATTAGAACTAGCGTATTGCCACTTACATTCCAAAGCCTAGGGGAGGGAGTACAAAAGAACATAAATACAAGGAGATGTGATAGATCAGGAACTCTCAGTTAGTGTCATCTGTTAGTACAGATAGCCTGGACAAAAAGTCATAGCCTAGCAACATGAGGTTTACAAGGGATATGCCTTGGAGAAAAAAATATAGAAAGGTGAAACTAAAGAAATAGGATAAATTAAGTCATACAATTCTACCACAAAGAAAGCTGGAATAGTTACTAGATTAAACTCAGACAAACAACTCTAATAAATAAAGGGAGACAGACTCTTCATAATGATATTTAATTTGCCAGCAAGATTTTTTAAAAATTCTTAATTTATATTCTTCTCATAGCATAACTGCAAACACATGAAGCAAAAATTATAGAATTATAAGGAGGAATAAATATTTAATTTTGGTGGGCATCATCAACAGATTCAATTCCTGATAAAGTAGGCAAAGTACTCAGTAAGAATATCGATTTGAACACTATTAGCAAAATTGATTGTAAAGGGATAGTGAGTCTACTTCTATTGTATGAACACATTCACCAATTCATATTTATTTTGGCTTTTGAAACTGAAAGGACTTCTAAGGATCCTGAAGCTTTGGCTGGTTAGCACTTATCCCTGTTATACAGATACATTTACTATCCTGTACCTTTATTCATTCATTTATACATATTAAGTTCCTATTATGTATCAAACCCTATACTTAGCCCAAAGATGAAAGCTACAGTTAAAGTATCAGACAAGAAAATCAGAAAATACAATGAGTATCCTTAAATGAACATGTTATATTTCAATTAAAATCAAGTTGTTGTTTTTTTTAAATAGTGTAGTACTAGAGGTAGAGGTTTGAAATTTTACATAAATAACAATGGGAATAGAGTTCCAAATGCCATAGAAGATGATGGTTCAGCAAAACTTGAAAAAAGAAAAAAAAAAGAATATAGAGAAGAAATAGTAATGTGAGTAACGGATGGACCCTCTCCTAGCATAGCCTAGTTGTGTGAGAGCATGGCTGTTCAATTCTGAAGATTGCTAGTCCACTTGGAATGTCTAAAGTGGAAAAGGTTGCTTGAGTTGGGTGTTAACTGGTTGCAATAAACAGAAATTCATGCCAGCTGGCTCACGTAAAAGAGGAACAAATATAAAAATAGGCAGGGATTATGTGAGACACAACTGTGGGAAGCACAGTCAACATTACAAGAACACTCCTTTCCTCTTTCTGTCATCTGGTCTCTGTTCTTGACTTTTTGTGTCTCTTTCATTTTCTCTACAGTCTGGGTTATTTGCTCACTTACCTGCTTGTGTGTGTGGCCTTCTATGACTATTCTAAATAGTGACCGTAAATTTCTACCTCTGGTCCTACCCAGTTTGCCAAACTTTTCTACTTAGCAACCCACAGTTATTACTTAACTCAGTCTCAGGGTCCCAGTTCCAAATTCTCAGTAGCTGTAATTTGGCTGATCTTGTTTCAACATGCATGTAGATCAGGGGTCAGCAAACTATGACTTTGGCTGTATGTGGGAGGAAAAAGTCTGTTCTGCTTTTGCAAATAAAGTTTGAACAGAGCATAGCTACACACATTTATTTACATAGTGTCTTTGTTATATTTTAATTCTATCAATAAAAATAAAACTAAAGCATGCAATTGTATTGTAATACTTTGGCATTATAGGGTTGCAACATAAAACAATAGACAAGAAAATCAAAAAGATTTACTATCCCAGATAGACAAGAAAATTAAAAAGATTTACTATTTAGACCTTTACAGAGAGTTTGTTGATTTCTGAAATTTGACATTAGATGTGGAGATGCTGACCGGTTTCTGTAGAGACTTGGGGGGTAAGCTGTGATAACAGAATCTCAGCATGAATAAACCATCCCCCCTCCTCTGTACAAAAACAATAAAGTAGGGAAAAGGCTGCTGAGGAAGTGTTTTGAGAAAGGAACTATTTGAAAGTTCTAGCACAGGAAAGAAAATAATCTGCCTCAACTATGTACTAAATTTTTTTGCACAGAGAATGGAAGAGTGCAAGACAGTTACTCTTTAATCTGGAGAAGTTCATTAAGATGCTAAATTTAGGAGAGTGTGTCACTGTTACTACCTTTAAATAACTTACTTGTGGCAAATTTCCCAGACCCTCTGGAGTTAGCTCTTGCTAAGATGAACTGGTTGGTGTAAAATGTTCACTTTTAAATACATGTCTCAGAAGGTTAAATGTTGTTTACTTTCCAAAAGAGAGAGTGAAAAAAAAGTAGTAAGAGAAAGATAAATAGATGGTAAAATAAAGAAAAATAGAGTGAGACTTAGGGATAAGATCCTTTTGGTAAACTATGGGAAACAATATGGGAAAAATCTTTCATAAGCAATCTCTTTTGGTTAGTATAAAAACTATTCGTTTTAAAAACCTTAGAGATCATCCTAGTCTTTGCTGCCTAAATTATGTCTGAGCATACTCATCAATATGGACATCATCAGGGAGTTTACAGAGTCCCAGCCTCTACAGAATAAGAATAAGACCCACAGAATAAGAATCTGTATTCTATGCAAATTTGTCCAGCCACTATGGAAAGCTTTGTGGAGGACTCTCAAACTACTGAAAATGGAACTACCATTTGATCCAGCAGTCCCACTTTTGGAATCTACTCAAAGGATACAAAACTTCTAATTCAAAAGGACACCTGTACTCCGATGTTTATTGCAGCTATTTACAATAGCCAGAATATGGAAACCTCCCAAATGCTCCAAAACAGACAAATGGATCAGGAAGCAGTGTTTTATGCACACATTGGGATACTATTTAGCAATCAAAAAACACATATTTGATACATTTGTGATAACATGGATGGACCTAAAAGGAATCATGCTAGTAGAAATAAGCCTGAAAGAAAAAGTGAAATGCCGAATGATCTCACCTCTATGCCTGATATAGGAAAAACATCAAACAAAAGGGTAAGTAAAACTTGAAACTGTCAGCAGAACTGAGTCATAGAGCAAGAGAGGGTGAGGGGGGTAAAATCAGGGAAGGGATGGGCACAAGAAATTAAGATGATGGTTCGCTAGTGACAAGTTGGTGGGAGAACCTTTGGGTAGAAAACAATGTAAATATATATATATATTGCAATCAAAAAATTTTTTTAAAAAAGAATCTGCATTCTAAAAATCCTACACATGATTTGTATTCTTATTAAAGTTTGAGAAATACTGTAATAGAACAATAGTTTCCAGGCCCTTCAAAGTAGAACAGTAGTGATTTTTGCTTTAGTTGCTTAAATAGAGCCCAACATTATAAAGCAATTCAAAACTGACCTGCTTTGGTTGAAGCTTGGCACATGCTGAAAGCCAGAGGAGGTCTGGAAAAGCTCAGGCATTTCCTCGAGGAACATAGTTTGAAAGCCATAGATCTAATAAAATGAGTGGAATCAAGTCAGAAATCTGTCGAATTGAGATCTTCTTCCACTTTCATCTCATTGAGAACTTCTACTTGTTAATGTTGAGATTGTGCCCTGCTTTGAGAGTTGGAATTGTTTAAGATCTGGAAATCACTGACCTAGATGCCTTCTCTTAAAGATAGGGAGATGAGGGCTCATTATGTAACTAATGAGACTCCATTAAAAATGGCCACATTTAAAACTATACTGATCAATAACAAAAATGGCTACTACAGATAGAATGATTATTCTGCCTCAAAATGCAAATGTTGACACTGAATGCCTAGATAATGTTACTAGGTCATCTTTGCAGTACTTAGATCACCCTCATAAATTTAATAAGAGATTAATGCTTTTACAAAAGAGACCGCACAGATTTAACTCCCCTCTCTAAATGTGAGGACACAATGAGATCAGTTTATGAACCAGGATGGACTCTCACCAGCTACCAAAGGTTGGGACTTCCTAGCTCCAGTATTGTGGGAATTAAACATTTGTTTTTAAGTTATCTAGTCCATTGTATTTTGTTACAGTAGCCAGAAGAGAGTAAGGGACAAATTTAAAATTTCAATCATTGTTAAGGACAGAAAGTACCAAAACTTATATCCCTTCCATGGTCTCTCCCTACTTAGTATTCAAGTGGAGTGAAATGTGAGCAATTTTTAAAGCCCTAATTTAGATGAATTTAGGTTTGAATTCTGACTTTCTGCTACTTACTAGCCCAAAATATTTCAACCATTTCTAAACGTCTCCATGTCTGAAGTGGAGAATAAAAATTCTAGCCTCAGAGGGGTATTGTAAGGCAGAAGTATGTGAAATAATTGAGAACATGGCCTGGTGAATAAGTGCTAACTCAATGTCAGCTGCAAGCCCGGCACTGTGGCGCATGCCTGTAAGCTTCAGCCTATGAAGTGGCTGGAGCTAGGGATCCCAGTTGGAGTCCTGCTCCGGGCAACATCGCAAGCCCTAGTCCCAAAAAATAGCTGGGTGTGGTGGCACACACCTGAAATCCCAGCTACCTGGGAAGCTGAGGCTGGGGATTGCTTGAGTCTGTGGTACCCCAGGCAATGTGAGCCTGTGGTTCCATGGGTAAAATAGCAAGACCTAGTCTGAAAAAAAAAAAAATAACTGTTTAGTTATAAGTGAACAATAACTAAAAAGTCAACCTACTTCAACTTTAGAAATTCCCTGAAAGGACTGCATGTATGAAGCTAAAAAAATTGTTTTGCTCTTTATTGCTGAAAAAATAAAACATTATTTTGAACCAATAGTAAATAGTCTAGTAAATATTCACTCAAAATCACATATTATTATTGTGAAATGGTTTTTGATAAATGAGGTAGACACTTAGGGAAGATAGTAAGTATAAAAGCAATTTCAAATATTATGACAAGTACAATTTTTGTTATATAGTACTGTTACATGTAGTCAGATATTTTTAGTAAATAGAGTTAACCTGTTTCTGATTCCTGGACCCGGCTCCAATATGAGTGTTGTGGGTAGGCTTACACATGTGTATGTAAATACACAGGCACATGTGCACACAATTCTCAGACACCATCATGGTGTACAAAAATTCAGCTCAAATTTATAAGATCTGTTTCCCAGAGATAGCATCAGATTCCACAGATTCATGGCTCCATCTCCCAATATCACCTTCCATTGGACAGTGGTAATAAGTCCTATGATGCTACCTGTGCTTTTGACCAACCAGTTACAGATTGGAGATCCCCACAACCTCTTCTGTACCTTAAGGTTACAATCACAAAGCCAGGTGATTGTCTATGTTTCTGAATGGCTGCTTATAGATCAGAAATTCCAGGGTGCTTTCCTAAGATTTGGTTTATTTGCAAAAGCAATTCACAGAACTCAGAAACCCCTTTTTGATTACTTCCAAATGATCTAATTTGGGAAGAGTCATATCAAAGAGATGCATAGGGCAAGGTATGGGGAAAAAGGGGGAAAAAGGTATGGGGAAAATGATCAGAGCTTCCATGCACTCACCAGATGCTCCATTCGCCTCAAATCTTTACATACTTAACCAATCGGGAAGCTCTCCAAAATCCCTCCTTTTGGGGTTTTTTTGGAGGCTTCATTACAGAGGCATGACTAATTAACTCATTGGCAGTTGAACTCAACCACTACATCCAATCTTCTAGAATATCCCGAGCTGGGACTGAAAGTCCATCCTCTATTCAAGTTGGTTTCCCTGGTAACCAAGCCCTAACCTCAGTTGTTTCCCAAAGTTACCTTTATTAATAGCACAACTAACACCTTTATCATGAAGAACGCTTAAAATTCCAAGGCTTTTGAAACCATGAGCCAGAATTGTGGGTGTAAACAAGCATTTATGAGAACTACATGTTTTGGTCACCTAAATTACCACAATATATATTTTCTACAAATCACAATGTCATACAATTGCTTCATTCTATTTTTGATTACGCAAGCCCCAAGCCTTGGAGTCATCCTTAGCTCCTCTCTTTCTTTCATATTTTCAAAATATGTCTTAACATCCACCCCGTACCACACTCTCTGCTGCTACTGCCCTGACCAAAACCATAGCCATCTTTCCCCTAAGAGACTTTAAGAGACTCCCAATTCCTTGCTTCTACTCTTGCCTTCAGGCAGTATTTTCTTGCTACTGCAACCTAAGTGATTCTCATAAAAATCTCTCAGTTCAGGTTGCTTCTGAGCTCAGAATGTCTCAGTGGCTTCTGCATGTCACCCAGAATAATGCTAAAGTTCTTAAAATAGCCCACAAAGTCTTATGTGTTCTAACCACACCACACACCTGCTCTTTCATGACAGTATCACACATACCCTGCCATATGACCTTTGCCCCCTGCCTGGAATATTCTTCTCCCAAACAAGTGCTTAATTAATTCTCTCATTTCTTTTGTGTCTCTGCTTAAATTTTACTTTCCCAATAAGGTTTGCCTTCCCCTCCTTATTTAATATTGCAAAATACCCCCAACCAGAACCCTCGAATCCCAAACCCCTATTCCTGTTGTACTTTTCCCCACAGAACAATTCTGACTCCCCCACTAGAATGTAAGCATCACAGAGCAACAAGCTGGTATTTTTCATAAATGAATTGTAAACGTCTAGAATACTAGTTTGCGTATAGTGATACTCAATAAATATTTGTCAAGTAAATTAGTTTTGTAGTTGCTAGTTTTGGCGTGGTTGTTGCTGACTTATTTGAACAAAGACTGGATCAAAATGACAATAATTTAAGAAAGCAAATGTACGAGTTGAGGGATTTTCATTTCCTTTCTACTTCTCTTTGGTTTATGACGTGATAAAAACCCAAATATTCCAAATGCAACTATATTTGTTACAGGTTCATCTCCATGAATGGGGGTGGAGCACTGAACAGTGATAATTTTCCCTGCCCCATTTACATGGCCATTGAATCAGACTTCCTGAATGAGGAGGTCAGGAAGGTGCAAGGTGGATATATAAAGGGAGGTGGAATGTAGGGGAGAGGAGACACATGTAGAGATGTTTGGAAAAGATACTTGGAAGTGATACATGAGTGAGAGACACATGGGGAGGCTTCAACTAGTTCTTGGCAGAGATGAAGGCAGTTGTTATCCTGATTGCATGGTGAATTGTGTGGTTTATTTTGAATGATAAGTCTCTCTTTTTTCAGCTGAACACACATAGCTGTGGAAATATCCACTTTCTTGTCATTTTTTGCCAGAAGGAACCTTAGACTTGTGGCAAAATTTCAGGCCAGGCCTGTTTGACTGGGCATTTGCCCCTGAGTGGGGGTGGGTAATTTTTGGAGTTTTATTGGTAAAGCATTATTTGAAATCCTTTCTCACTCACTCTCTTTCCACACCATCTCTATTAAGTTATTCACACTAAGAGTATACTTCCTTTGCTTTTGTGCATGCAAATGGTCAAATCTTTTTTTTTTTTTTTTTTAATATGTACCCCTGGAGTCCCACCCACCAGCAGGCAGCCTCCCCATGGCTGTCTGCATGCCAGAGTCCCTGGCCGTCAGGGCTCCCTCGCCAGCGGGGAGGAAAGGGGGTCAGGGTTCCTGGGTATGCCCCCAAACCCAGGTGAGCCCCGGAAGGGGCATGGGGTGGGGAAGGTGGCCCCACCCATCAGCAAGTGGCTGCTTCACAGGGCAGCCATCTGCAGCTTGGACCCACTGAGCCATGTTGCCCTCTGCTCCTAGCCCAAGGGGAGCATGGGAGGGTGCAGGCTTGGCCCTCTGGGCCTGCCCCCACGCAGGCAGGTACCGGCATGGGGAGGGGGGAAGCCCCTTCCATTTCTCCCTTACTTCAGCTAAACTTCAGAGCATCAAGAACATGTGCAAAACAAACCCCAACAGAGAACGGGTGAGGGACCATGCAAAAATCCAGCCCACAAGCCTGAGGTGGACACAGCAGATGGACAACCTAGAGAACCAGTGCATGCAAGACAAGAGAAACAATGGTGGAGACACAATGTCAGCATGTGCACTTATGTGTTCACCGGGCCAAGAAAACCCGGGACTTTCTGGAGATGCCTTCTAGGAGAGCAACACACCCTTCCCACTCTATGGGAGAAGAGAGGATGACCAAAGATGGGGTAATCGGCCCCACATCAAAACTACAAACAGAGGCAGAGGAGATAATCTTAAAAGGCCATTCACAGATGCCTGTATTCACAGAGAAACTTCTTGACCAACACTGGCTGGGGGCGAGACCCCCTAAATCTCACACCAGAGCCATAAGGAAAAGCAGCAAAGTGATGGAGATGGAATTGGAGAAGATGGTCTGCAGCAAGAAAACATGAACAGATCACAAATTAATACAGACTGGCCACCCAAGGCAAAATTAAGACTGAAAACCTACGAGCAAGGCTCACCTGGTTCCAACAACACAGTCCCTCAGGACCCAGTGAAAGGACACTGCCATAGGAAAGAGACTAATGAACTTAGCACAACTAGTAAACAACAGAGTGGGGTTTGAGAGAATGGAAGGGGCACCAGAGGGAGGGGGGCGTGGTATCCCAAAAAAAAACACTTACAGAGGTTGTGATCTAAAGAACAAAATAAATTAAAAAAAAAACAACAACAAAAACTTCACCAAACTTCTATGCAAAAAAACAAAACACTTTTAACATGAAACAATCATTCATCATCAGTCCAAAAAAAAAAAAAAAAAAGGTATGCACCTCTTAAGAGTTTTTGGTCCTTGGGTACTCTGTGGTCATGGGCTAACATGTTAAATTAATGCACACTTTCCTCACCTCAGAATCTATGTTCCTCATGTTGTTAATATTAATAGTGTTGATATTTATGCTATTTCTGACACATTATTTTAAGAGTGTCTATTCTTCTATAAGGACTGTAACTATTATACTAATTTGGAACTACTGCAGTAAAGAATAGAGAGCATAGGAGTAGTCTACTACCACTTCTCAAAGGAAGCCCGGGGAGTTCCCCTCTGGGAAAATGTTGAATCTCTATTGTTAACCCTGCTTCTATGGGAAAAAAGAAAGAAGACACTTTGCAGGGCCAAGTGCATTAATAAAGTTGTCTGCTGTATACACTGTGGTTTATAAAATCTTCCATTTGCTTCTTTACCAAACCTTTATTAGAATCTACCTATTTTAAAGGGGATTTTCTTTTCAAATGATTTGAAATATTCTAATGCTTTCTTCAAGGCTGATATGGGAACAAAGATGGAGACATCTCATAGCAAGGCTACACAAGGTAAAAATAGGTGTAGGTGTAAAATTAATAGGACCTATTCATGTAACTGAGAGAAATATTAGGAGAGGAACTTCAAAAGTCACAAAGTTCACATAATTAGAGACCTTTTATGTTCACTATCTTCCAAAACATTGGTTTTAAATGTGTAAATATTGTTTACAAAGGGAGAATTTGGTAGGGTTAATGTTTCATTAACATACATGTTGTGATTAGTTAGTTTCTTTAATAAACAGTGGACAAAAGAAAGTGTTCATAGGAGATACAGGAATTTTTGATTGTTTTTTTTTCTTGCTGTTTTTTAACTTCTTCATTTTTTTAAATAAGCCATCAGAATTTATGGGATACAACAAAAGCATTCTCTTTTTTTTACACACATATATATATATATATTACATCGTTGTATACCCCAATATTGTCTACCACCACCTTGTCACCTATGAATCATCATCTTAATCTCTTGTGCCCATTCCTCCCCTGATTTTGCCCTCCTCTTACTCCTTGCTCTATACTTCAGTTCTGCTGACACTTGGTTAGTTTTAAATTTTGTTTGTCCTTTTGTTTGTTTTCCCTATATATCAGTCAGTAGTCAGTTGAGTGAAGTGCACAATTTTTTCCTATTCGGTGAGGTGGAGAGACAGCAATTTGAAAAGGTTAAGTATATCACCAATAGTATTAACTAGGTATTGACACCATCATATGAACCCTGGCAATGGAATG
Organism: Uropsilus gracilis; assembly: GCA_004024945.1. Lineage (NCBI taxonomy): Eukaryota > Metazoa > Chordata > Mammalia > Eulipotyphla > Talpidae > Uropsilus > Uropsilus gracilis. The sequence goes on along the minus strand of PVHY01016220.1, from coordinate 929 downwards.
AGCACATAGCTGAATGTGCTGCTCCTTTGTATGAAATGTTGCATCATATTCTTCCAATTGCATCACATTTTGCCTAATATCAATCTTGGCCTCTGGTTTTATGTTCATAGCTATCCTCATCTTTCACTGTCTTTAATTTCCAATGAAGATTTTGGTTTTACTTAAGTTCTTAACAAAAGCATTTTGGTCCCTTATTTTTTAAATTGTTGATTGGACATATATAACATAAAGAATTATTAAGCCATGAGTACAGGGATAAATAAATAATCACAAAGAGTACTAGAACATCCTAGTCTTGTCCTTTTTAAGTATTTTCACAATATATTCCCATCTGTTTATTTATGAAGTTTATATAATGTTTTAGAGAAAAAAAATCTTTATTATTGGCACCATAACTTGACTCAGATTCTACCAACAATACTTTTTTCATCTGTAAAGGTACTTCTACGTAGACATAAATATTACACACAAATACATGCATGGTATTTGTTATGCTCTGACTGCAACTGTAGTTCTGTACTTTGAACTAGCTCTAAGAGTATGTGGCCAGTATAGTTCTATAGGGCCTGGTGCTTTGAAGGTAATTTTGGGGGTGTAATGTTTGCAATAGCCTCTTAAAATTCATACAAAATTTTTAAAATCAAAAATTTTACCTTTGACTTATGTTTTGTAGGCAAAGTTCAATGGAACTTTGAACTTGGCTTATGGTGCATATAATGGGCAGTTGGCCCCTTGACTCACAAGTAGTTGCATCTTTTGCTATCTGCTGCCTTTCAGGATAGGTTCTTTTTTTTTTTTTTTATATATATTTCACATCGTTTCAGTCCCTGGGGGTCACCCACCACCTCCCCTTCCCACCCGCCCCAGCTGGTCCCCATTCTCCCCTTTTGCAGTTTCATTTGGTTGACCATATATTAGTGAAACCATTT
>PVHY01016219.1:0-34259 GCA_004024945.1 Uropsilus gracilis | reverse complement strand
AAAAAAAAAAAAAAAAAAAAAAAAAAAAAAAAAAAAAAAAAAAAAAAAAAAAAAAAAAAAAAAAAAAAAAGCCCAGGAATGAGGTTCTGCTAATGCAGCTGCTCCCAAGCATGAGGGCAACTTAGCATTAACTTTCAGTCAATGATCCATAGCACTCTTGGGGAAACCCACCATTCTTTAGTTCGTAGGGATGTGCTGCTCCCTGTGGAATTAAGATAGTTTCCTATTATTCTGATACCAGCTGGATGCCTGAAACCAGTTAGGTTTTCATTTATCAGATGCCTGGAACATAATAGAGGCCAGAGTCAAGTGAAAAATACTATTTGTATCTGTGAAGTGATTACAGCCTGCTTCAAAAAGAGATTAGTACAATCTGGAAGGGGATATGGTAACTTTATTTCTGCTCCAACCTCTTCAGAATTATTTTATTTTCAATGGAATCTGGATCATACTGCTTACTCTCTTAAAACTATTGACTAGCTTGCTGTTGCTCTTAAGATAAAGCCTGTTTCTTAACAAGTCTTTTGCTTCTTGCCACTTCCACAGTTGACCTCCCTAGTGCCAGCTCACACTGATTGCCCTCTCTAGTCTCCATCCTTCAGTCAGAATTACCTACCTTCTGCAACCACAGTGTGATTTTCTGGATTTTGCCACTGACCTCTGCTTTTATTGCTCCAGCTTTCTGAAATGCTGTATTTCTTCAGCTATTTTAGCTCATATTTACATGGAAATTAGTTTCCAATCTTTCTGATTAGACTTTAAAAAAATTCCTTGACCATCATTAGAGTCATGTAACTCATTTACATTTATTTGGATAACAACTTTTTAAACTATCTTTGATAAAAATAGATAGGCAACAATATCTTCACCTCTACCTGTTAAGTTCTAAGAAGTCAGGACTCATTATCACTCCAGTTTGGATATTTAATTACTGAGGATGCTGAGAGGTAAATAGAATACACTCATTAAATAAAGTTATACAGGAGAAATAAAAAAGTTTAAAAAAGTCATATAGGGGAAATAAAGTCTGAAAAAGTTATATAGGAGAAATAAAGTATTGGAAAGTTTTCTGCATACAATTTGTATGTATAAGAACATACATATAATAGTTTTCTCATATGGAACATGCAGAGCACATTTTAGGATCTCAGGACACAAAAGAAGGTCCATGTCTGTTAAAGCTCAGTAAGGCTTTAAGAAGTTAGATTAAAAAACAAAACAAAGCAAAAAACAAGGAAGAACATTGAATTAAAAAATAAAAGAGCAATAAGAGCCAGAAAAATTATTAAAAATATTTTACATTATTAATATAGCCTACAATCTATATGAAATAAAATAATGAATTTATAGATCATTAAATTGCACTGTCACAGCTAGACCTGTACAATGGACAGATCCTAGCACAGAGACTGAAGGGGCTGTGTGATCGTTGGTCACATAAAGAACGTTAGACTTCTCAGATGGGAGAAAGTAAATGTGGTTTTTGAACTGTTGATAAATGTAACAATTATTTCTACCTTACAGTTATGTCTTTTTACAGGTAGATAAGCTGTCAGTACCACAGGTGATGACAAGTGAAGGTTATAATCATAATCTTTACCCACAGAGAAAGGCCCATGAAAGTGGCATGCGGGTGTCGAGTAGGATGTGTTTCATCTCAAGCAACCTTGCTTCACTTTTTCCCCTAGATGTCAAGGACAAAATTAATTTGCAGACCCTGGCCTCTTCACACTAAGCAGATGTGAATAAAAAGCCCAATTTTAACTGGACTTCAAGCTTTCAAAAAATGAAAATATATCGTGTTTACTCCCCAAAATTTAACTTTTAGACACTGCTTCAAACTAACACTATTCAATAGTTTTAAATGTCAATTTATTCCTGGCTTTTCATTTTCTCAGAGGGTTAACAGCTACTTAATTTTCACAATGTACTATGAATGCATGTGTAGACATTTATAAAAAGGTTAATAGCATTGACAAGACTACTTGTTTTTCTTATGTTGAAATTGAATCATATTTATCAGATAAATACAAGCACATGTACTGATAAATTTTAATAATGCTTTTTACTTGGATTATATCATTGGGATTCATATATAGGTCTGATTGATATGTAGAACACAGGATTTTTGTCATAAAACAGATATAAAGAAGTTTTTGATTATGCTACTTCAACATTGGAAATTACTCATCTCACTAGAATGTTAAACTACTAAAATATATACAAAATTTTGGGTCATTAAAACATAAAACCGTATTTAATCTTTGTGTCACATCTTTAAGTCTGAATAAAGTATTGAATACTAACAGCTTCAGCTATACAACACCAAAATGTCAGAGGTTTAGCAGACTAAAAATTTGTTTTGTGGTCACAAAAAAATCCAATCCAAGCTATTAGGTCGGCAGATGCTGAAGAGTTACAGTAGGGTGAACCTCCTTTACTCTTTTACGTGGTGGCTTAGGGACCTCATTCTTCATTACATCACCTCCATGATTGTATAGGTAAATGGGGGATATAACCCATAACCACAGAAGTGGCATATACCATTTCCATGGGCAGAATGTAGTCACAGAACCCCACTCAAATGCACAGTTCCAGAAAAAAAAAATAGCTCTGTGTTCAGATCCTAAAAGAAGAAAAAAAAAAATACTGATAAGATGTGTGAGAAGTTTCAGTCCCCAAAATATACAACAGTTTGCTTGACTTATTAAAAACTAACAGAGATGATGTCACAATGCAAAGCAGTTTGTTTCATTTTTCTTTCAATAAAATAATTTACAATATAATTAGAGCGTTGATTAAAAGTCATGTAGTATAGTAAAACTTGATGATTAGGATATTGTTCAATTATGAATTATTTTTATTCCATAAATCATAGTTAATAGGTGAAACAGATATTTGAATAAAAAAATGTGGGTAGATGTTGTCAATCTTTCTAAAGAAGTAAAAACTTATAGTGAAACTTGGAAATGCACAAGTCCGAGCTGTTAATAGTCAGGCAAGGCTTGACAAACCTTGATATGTGGATCTGGGTCTGGTTGATTTGGTTTATAGGAGTGTTATTAGAAATAATAGTTTATATAGAAAATTTTATATAGGAAAAAATGGATAAGGAAGGGAGAGGTCAGAAATTGAGGGGAGAATTTCAATCAGAAAAAAAAAACAGCAGAAATTCAATGCAGGAGTCTATAATAAATTTCTGTAAGTTCAAAGGCAGGAAACTAATTTGAGGGAAATGTAAATATAACAATGGAGTATGGAGTTCTGGGTGATGAGACAAATATACACATTTGAATGGCAGGTAGTTGCTATATTTTAGTACAGATTTAGGCATCACCAGCTCACAGGTAAGATTTCATGAGGGAGTCTATGCTGGAGAGAATACTTCTTTACTTTCTTGAATATATTACATAAACGGCTTGTGAATTCTTTTTCCTCCACAAGGGTATGCTGGTTTGGGAAATCAGAAATTATTGCCATCTACCTTTTGGGTGTATAGTCATCTATTGGTATGTAACTCATGATTTCAAAACACAAAGATTGTAACATCAGGTTTTGAATTTGGCAGCATCTTTGCTGAGTGGTTGGTGTATCTTCAATCAAGATGTTGGTTGCTTTTGCAATGGACTGAAACTTACTTGATTGAGCTTAAAAGAGCTACTGTCAAGATGACTGTCCTGCAGGGTGCTAATTCATTACTATAATAATGATTGATCCTGCACTGCTTGAATCTTCTTATGACTTGACAGTCATCTTCTCCCAGACAAGTGACTCAAGATAAAAACAGAGGTTACAATAGTGAGATTATTACATGACCTAGTTTCTGAAGTCAAACACCATCACTTATGTCACATTCATTCTTTGGTCAAATTATTATTAGTCCTTCTCAAGTCCAGAGGGCTTGGATTTCAACTTTTTCATGAAGGGAGTATCAGATAATTTTTGCATGAATTTTATAAGTATCACAGCAGATTTATATTTCTGTACCCAGAAAAATCTTACTGAAGAATGATATTTCACTTGGATAATTACATATTTTTAATTGAATGTTTGGACATTTTTTTCTCCTTTCTTCCCTCTCCCTCCTCCATGCAGGAATCTTGAAGAAGGCTTATTTGAATTTTGCCTCCCCAAAGGCTCTAACTGACTTATCAACAATGCTTCCAGGCAACTTTTTTCACCTCCTCAAGACCTCTACCAGAGCTCATCTTTTCTCTCAAAACCATCCCTGCACCTCTCCTTTTTCTGCATAAAGAAAATAGAAGCCAATAGGTGAGAAAACACCTATCAAAATTCTTGCTGCTTGCTCTTAGAACAATCCATAAATTATTTACTCAGGATACAAAATACCCTGACCATCTATCAACTAACATATCACTTCATTTTCCTGCAAAATTTTAGCAATCTTTCTTCTAAATTATGTCTCATTTAAATATTATAGTTCTCACTTATATATACAAATTTCTTATTCTTACCATTTTTCCTTCCTTTCAGCAGATAAATATTCAAATTCAAATATTCAAATAAATACATAAAATATTCAAATGTTTCTTTCTCTCATACACACATTTGATACATATATATTTGATAGATATATATCCTTTGATGTCATGATATATTATTGTATATATGAGACTTATCTGACAAAACAAGTCATCCTTATCTCTTAAACCTCCTGAAGGTATTCTGTGCTCTCCTTCATCAACATTTTCTGTTTTAATGTCAATGGAAATAAGCCAGAAAGAAAAAAGAGAAATATGAGATGATCTCACTTATTTGAGGGATATAGGAAAAACAAACAAATGCTTAAGAAAGATTGAAAACTGAATTAAAAAAATAGAACAAGAAAGGGTGTGTTGGGAGAGAATGGGGGTGGGGAAAGGCACAAAAGACTAAGATGCTGATAAGGTGGTGGAAAAGCATCGAGATAGACAATGATGCAATATATATTTATATAGATATATAAGTGAAAACAATAAAAGTAAATATAAAAAAGATAGTGAAAACATCATTAAAATGTTAAAAGTAATGTTAAACAAAAATAGGTGCAAACATTTCTATATCAAGTAAAATTTTCCTTTAGAAATGAAAGTGATATACAGGTATTCTCAAATTAAGGAAAACTAACAGAAGGGCTTTAAGAAATGCTAAATAATGCTAAAAAAGAAATGGAGTCCAGGAATAAGGGGAGCAGTGAAATGATAAATAGCTGATGCAAGTGGACAATTTTCCATCTGACGTCATTTAAAACATCAGAAATAGCATACTGGGGGGGGTGTTCTAGTGTAAATATATGACAATAATGACAGGGCAGGGATGAAAGAAAAACTTGATCTTCATTCTATGCTCCTTAATGATGCTTGAACTATTTGCCTAATGTGCACATTATTTTTCCAATTAAAAAATAAAAACAGTGAAAAAAATCACTGGTATTTCACAGCTAACTCATTATTTGCCTAATAGTAATTTCAATACTGTCCTGATCACTTCCCTTCTCCCAGAACTTTACTGAAGCAGTTCTCTTCAGGGCAGCTGATACCCTTTTCATCTCTTGGCTTCTCTTCAAAACTTCTCTTATAGAACTTCTCCATGGCATTTGAAGCTACTGATTAATACTTTCTCCAGTTTCCAGATAGAGTTGTTACAAGTTTCCTTTTTCTAATACTAGAGAGGCATCAAAGGAAACAAATGATGGACAGGACAGAATCTGACAGGTGTTAAGATATCTTTTTATTTAGTCTGATATAAAGCTTGGAATGTTTATAATATCAATGATCAAATTAAATAAAAACATGTTTTACAGTTAGCAAATCTGATAGACATGTTTCCTGTTAGATCAACATTCAGAACTTCACCTTTCTCCATGGTTTTGGGTATTGAATGATAATGCTATGACAATGTGTAGAACACAAGCTCATACAAAGAACATTATGGTTGGGTGACAGGTAGTGACACCCAGAGTATTGTCAGTCAGTTATTATTATGTCTCTGGTCAGGCCATTTTTTTGGTTATCATCATAGCAACTTTCAGTCTTTTCTGTCATTGTATCTAGATGTTTTTTCCTTGGACTTCATTTCTTTACTAAAACATAATCTTATTAAATGCTCTCATTCACATTCATGGCTTTAACTACCCCTCTATCACTGAAATTTTCAGAATCTATATCTCTCTCCTATGTCTGATCTCCCTATAATTTATACCCATATTGATCACTCACTCAAATAAACGATACATGATGCCAAATTAAACAACCTTGAACTTGACTATTATCCATTTGATCATGTGGTCTCTCATTTGGTGAATGTCATTGTTATCTGTGTACTTCACCAAATTGCAAAGATGGAAGATTTTATTGGTTCTTTTTTGCTTCATTAACTATATCATAATATCTTGTTGATTTTTCTCTTTCGATAGCATTCAGATTCATCACTTCTTCTCTTTCAATGGCAATCAGATTCATCTTCTCTCCATTCCCTCTGCCTCTGAATAGCACTGGATCTTTCTAATTTCTGGTCCTGATTATTCTAACTATCATTACTGGTTCCATTCCCAGGAATCACCAAATCTCCTCTCAGTTATGAAAAGACTTTCTTTAAAATGCAAGTCCTTTCATGTTACTCATTTACCTACAAATTTCTTTTTGTAGCATTTCTTCACTGGCCTCCAAGATAATCCTTAAATTCATAGATGGCATCAACAAATTAGTTGATTTAGTCTGTAGCTATGATTGAGTCTTTTTTTAAATTTAAATACTATATATATATATATTTTTTTTTTTCACGTCATTGTGATCCCCGGGTGTCACCCACCACCTCCCCTCCCTGGCCACTCCAGCTGATCCCCTCCCTCAGTTGTGTACTTTCGTTTGGTTGTCCATATATTAGTGAAACCATTTGTTTTTGTCTTTTTCCTTCTGACTTGTTTCTGTCAATATGATTTCTTCTAAGTACATCTATGTTACCAAAAAATGTCAAATTTGTCATTTTTAATTGATGTGTAATATTTCATTGTGTGTGTGCATATATTTATATATATACCACATCTTTTTCATATGATCGAGTCTTATCCCTCACCATGCTGTCCCTCAGGAATATTCCTGTTATATTCATAAAACAGGAATATTCCTGTTATATTCATAAAACAGGAATATTCCTGTTATATTCATATTTAAATATTCATATATTCAAAAAGATATATTGTCTTACACAAATGTGCTGTTTGATATATTGCTCCCTTTGGAGATTAAGTTTTGCTTTTTCTTTAAAACTCCACAGCATTTAGCATAGTTGTTTTCTTCAAATGTTTTTTCTTTGTGCCTTTTGGTATACAATTCACTTTTTGCTTGGTTTTTACCACTACATATATTAGATGACACTTTTGTAGTTTTATTTGTTTATTATTTACCTCTCCGACCCAACATTTTAATCTACGAAGTTAGGCGCATTGGTTGGTTAAACACATTATTGCTGAAATAGAGTAGGTGACATACAGTTATTTGTTGAATAACTTAATGTGTGCAGAAGTCAACCTGGTTCTGTCACTGAATAGCTTGTGACCTCAGGTAAATTATTCAACCTGCTTGTATTTAGGTCACAACTGTAATGTACCTGATTGTACCCACCCTCTGTCACTGTTGGAAGTGTCACAAGAATTAAGGGAAGTAACACATGTCAGTGAATACACGGGTGCTCGTTAAGCATCAGAAATCATAACTCTTGCAAAGTCTTTAACAACCTCCACATATTTCTAGTATATAGGGCACACAAACAAGAGTGTAAGGAAGAGGCAGTGAGTTGGATTAATGTATCTGTCTGGAAATGAGTCCACATTCTTTATCTGAGAACTCAGAGAATAATTTTTTTCAGAACACTTTGATCACTCAATAGTGCCTGAATTTTCACAAATCCTAGGAATAGATTGAGAAATAGGAGTGATTAAATATATGCCCTAAATATTGCTAGCTTCTACGTAAGCTCTGCCCCAACCTATGATTTCTCTGGTTGAGTTTGGTCCCTTTTAATTCTGTTTTTGAAGCAACACTGAATTATAACATTTTATAGGTTTAAAGTATGCATCATTATAAATCAACATGTGTATAGGCTACATTGAATCTACCACTGAGAGCCAGATTTTATCCATCCTCTTACAATTGACTTGGTTTATCCACCACCTCTTCCCCCTTCCTTTCTGGTAAACTCCAATTTGGTGCTACAGTCTAAAGTTTTTGTTTTTCTTATTTAGTTTGTTTGTGTCTGTCTGTGTGCCACACTGAAATCAGGAAGTGGTTCCTTTTGTTGTTGGGCGCCTTGCTCTCTTTTGCCTGTACTTTCTCCCTGTTATGTAGCCACTGCCAAAACCCTGATTTTGCTTAGAAATACACCTTATATACATTTCCTAGAAAGTATTCTTACTCTGCTGTTATACTTGGAAAGAATTTGAAAGCTTAATTCCAAGTAAGATTTGTGATAATAATGAATTAATATGCTTTTAACTCCTGAAAGTATTTATATTTCAAGACTTTCAAGATCCAGTATCTTTCAACTATCAACGGAATCATAATGGACTATTATGCAATCTTTAAAATTATGTTATAGAATATGTAATGCCAGTAAAAACTTGTTATTGGGTTTTTCTAAGGGAAAATGCAAGTTTGCCCCACATTTTCTTAAATACAATATTATGTGTTTACCTGAAAAATTTGGGAGTTGACTCGATCAGAAAAATAATGTTTTCAAAAACAAAGGAGAATGCATATATCATTTGGGTAAAAAAAATGTATTTCCAGGTGTTTATATACTTAATTGAAGCAACATTACATTAGGTTCAAGTGTACATCATTGAGAGTCCACATATACTAAAAAGTTCAATTCTATCCTTCACTTTGCAGTTGACTCCTATCACCCTTTTTATCTACCTCCTCCTCTCTTTCCTTTGCAGTAACTGACCAGTGTCCTTAGAGTCTAAGGGTTTGATTTTGTTTCATTTAATTTGTTCATTTGTTTTAGTTTATATAACATATGCTGTTTGTCTTTTACATATGATGTTTGTCTTTTTCTGTCTGATTTCTTTCTGTAAGCATAATTCCTTCTATGTCCATTCATGTTATCGCAAAGGACAGAATGTCATATTTTTGATAGCAAGTCTCTCAAAAAAGAGACTTGAAAAGTGCTCAATCTAAATATATAAACTTCTGAGAAAAACTTTACCTGCTTTTGAAGAAGCGATAAAAATTAGTGTTAAAAATATAGCCTTTTTTATATGCTTCTCATCCCAAATGTGATGTATTTCTGGATGATAATTGAACTGCTTTCAAACTAAAGACAGGTCTTCAATGTAACTATCAAAATCTTGACTAAGGTTTCCTCCCAACTTCCTCTGCCACTAGCTGCAGTTTTGCTACTCCTGCTGAAACTGAGTCTTACTATCACCCTTGCTTATGTCGCCAGCAAGATCTGGTGGCAACAGGGAATGAAAAGAGAAGAGTTTGGAGAACTAAGGACTTTTCCACTCACTAACTCACTACTTTGTTTCATGGAACTGGGGTTCTAGAGTGGCACCAGAAACTTCCATGTTTTCTCCTCTCATTTCCTATCACCCTCACCCTGGTCTAATTTTGCTTTTATTCTGTGTAGAATTTTAGTTTGGTTCTCTGTATATTCTAAATGTATACTGTGTACTTTGTGTGCTGTGAAAAATATGAAGGAGAATTAAGAATCACCCAGGAGGCCTTTTTACCATTTATATGCTTACTTTTTTTTTTCCTAGCAGTAAAATAAAGCAAACAAAACTGGAAAGTTCAGAAGATCTCTAAAAATGTTTTCTCTTTCTCTTTTCCTTTTATACCATGTTCTTTTCATTAGTAACAAGGAAGTCAAGGAAAGGTTAATGAAATTATATTCTGCCCATAGATGTTCAGGAAAGAGAAAACTTTTCATTAGAAGCAATAGGTTAAAGCAGAGACACAAAGGTTAAACTTGGGGAGATGGAAAATGAGTCAAAGGAAACATTAGAGCAATTGTACAATAAACAGTGTATAAATGAAATCCCTTAATTTTTTTTCTTTAAGTAACAATTGGTTTATAACATAAGTTTCAGACACCAGCATTATAAAACAACAACAGAATCTGTTTTTGTTTATGTTTAGCTTTCTTGGAAATGTGTCCTCATAGAGACTCTCAAATGCATTGATTCAAGCAAAAACAGCATTAATAATACTATTCTTCCATTGTTAATGAATCATTGATTTTTCCTATATATTGACTATGGAAACAGAGGAATTATTATGATAATGCTTTTGTTTACAATACTGTGTTTCGGAATGTGTGGTAGGGGGTGTTATCCTGCTTAACATCAAAGAAATGGAAAGGACTTTATATTTTTTTCCAGTTGAATTATTTGTTTTACTGTTTTGCTTTCTTACTCTTTTACCTGAATAAAGTTCCCATCACATGATTATCTGTATCTCTAATGGCTGATTAGGGGTAACTATTGTATACTCTCCATCTTCATTTCTTGCTGTAATACAGTATCAAGTTTCCTACCATAGGACGAAACAATCATGAATATGCTAGTCTTCACTCCCTTTTCCCTTCTCCAAGAACTAGCCTCTTTGCCAAATCAATTTGTCTCTTACTATGGAGATTACTCCCATGAGTGTAGCTGTATTTCTTTTAACACACACAGACACACTCACACACACATACACACTTCTTGACTCAGCTTTCCCACACAATCACTATTCTTTTTATGCACTATTGTGCCAAAACTTGTTTATCCTCCTCACTTAATGCTTCTCTTCAACTCATTGCATTAAGGCTTCTACCTCTACCACTTATGGAATTTTCTAATGATTTCCATATTGTCAATTCCATTTCTGTCTTCATCTTAGTTAGTCTCACACACAATTTTATACAGATGATCCCATTCCTTCCATTTTGAAGTTTTAGTATTTGACTCTAGGAATATCCTTTTCCTCCCTTTTGTTCTCCAATATCTGTAAATACTTTTATCTCTAAATACTTTTTTCCAGGTTCCTTTGCTGGAGCTTATACCACATCTATTTAACTTTTTTTTTTCTTTGAGATAGGTCTTCCTATGTTGCCTAGGATAGTCCTGATCCCATGCACTCAAGTGATCCCCACCCTCAGCCTCCCAGGTAACTGGGATTACAAGTGCCCACCATGGTGCTTGGTTGCTTTTTCGAGACCAGGTCTCGCCATTTTGCCTGGGGTAGTCTGGAACCCGCAAATTCAAGCGATCGCTGGCCTCTTGCCTCCCAGTGCTTAGATTATAAGCCAACGCCACCATGCCCAACTTATTTAACTTCTATTTGAGAATCTTCACAGCAATATCTATTTCTAGATGATCTTATCAAGTCCTATGACCTTAAGTGTAATTTACATTTTTGATAATGTCAATATATTATTTCTAACAGTGAAAATGCCAAATTTAAATATCCAATAGCTTACTTAAAAGTCTTCAGTTGGTTGTATAATTCATTACATCTCAAACTTTCTGTGGTAAATAATTTTTAAAATTTATCAACCATCATAAAACCAGAATACCACAAAAATCTGAAAAAAAATAATTGTTAAGAGAAAAAAAAACTGCAAATTACTGCCCTACCTTTTTATTAGGCCTCAAAGACATAAAAGTATATTTAGAAGAAAAATCAGAAAATTCACACTTTGGTGAAATCTGAAATTTCTGGTTTTAAATGTTGATGAATATATTGGTTTTATTAAATGATTATTAGTAATACCCAAGTTTATAAATGTCTTTTCATTAAAAAAAATTAACAAGTTTTTAAAGTGCTTTTTTTCTTCTCCTTTCTTAGTTCTGTGCTTTATTTTGAATTCTCTATAAGTAAATGAAAATGACATAGTATGTATACTTATTAAACATTAACCTGATTATATGACATTACACAGTACATCCCAACAGTTCAACTTGCAATTGTGTTCTTTTCTTTAATTGTTGTTACATTTTGGACAGTATTTGATTTCTTGCCTCAGATGTAGCCTACCATCATAATCCATGAGAACCATCAGCATAGTTCCTTGTGCTTTTCTTTCCCTGGTTTGACCCTGCAAATCCCCTTTTGCTCCACTCCTAGATGCCTCAAATCAGCTTGCCTTGTCAGTTTGCAAGTTATGCCTTTTTTCTTACCTTTTATTTGATTTCTCTTTATTCCACCTGTAAGTGAAATCATTGATATTTATCTTTTTCTTTCTGACTTATTTTCTTTCTGACTTATTCCACTTCCATACATGTTGTCCCAAATACCATGAGTTTGTCCTTTTTGATTTCTGACTAGTATTCTATGTGTATATATATATATCACATTATCCTGACCCACTCATCTGTTTAAGGGCATTTGGGTTTTCCCATATCTTTGTATTTGTATATAGTGCTGCAATAAATACAGACTGAGGTATTCCTTTGAATTAGTGTTTTTGTGTCTTTGTGGGGAGTGAAGTTTCTAGGTCAGATGGTAGATTCACTTTTAATATTTTGAGGAATCTCCACACATTTTTCCATAGTGACTAGAGCAGTGTACATTCCTTCCAGCAATGTTAAGAAGGTTCCCATTTCATCGCAACCTTCCCAGCACTTGCTATTTCTGTTTTTTATTTTTTTGTTTGTTTGTTTTTAATGAGCCATTCTCTTAGGTATGAGGTAGTATCTCATAATTGTCTTTAATGTAAATTCTTCTATGTGAAGGTATAATAATGTGCATTGAAATAAAAAGAAAGTCAATTTGACAAAACTCTATAAAGAAAAAAATTAAAGCAAAAGTTTCAAGGACTCATACATTTGTTCACATACATCCAAAAAGAGAGTACAGGCACCATATTTTATAATTAAACACACTTTTGGCAACATATGGGCTGCTGGAAAACATCCATTTTGTTTCCAGTACAGTGAGTACAGTGTATTTCTTTAACATTGAAACATTTGAGTTACACTGGGTGCTGGAAATAGGATCAGTGCACTGTGATCCTGTGATCAGTGCACCCTTTGTTTTTCAGGGAATGATATTTTTGTTTGTTTTACAAATAAATTGCATAAACTTTGGTCTTATTTAGACTCTCTTACACCTAGTGACAGCAGTAGTAATCCTGCTACTCTATGAATAAAAGACACCTAAGTATTGAGTGGTCACTGCCTCTGAAGTAGCCATCCATAAAGACCAGATGAACACCAGCTTGGGGTAACTCTTATTTCACTTCCTTCCTCACATCCTAAACTATCACAGTCTTCTACCGAATCATATTCGAATCTGGGGTGTACCTACTTTTTTTAGTTCTTTGTGTGGCCAGGTTAAAAAAATATCGCTTTCATTATTTTTATAAGTAAAAGTCTATTTGTATTGTTTTAACCTTTATAGAGTTTTAAATTGTTATTTTTTCCCCTTTGGTTGAGGGGAAACAGTAATTTTTTTTCTTTTTTGCATTTTTACCTTCTAATTATACTAATCTTCTCCCAAACTTTTACCTGTTTCTTCTGACTTTGAATGACAAATCTATGTATTCCTCATATTTTTTTCATTAAGTGACTTCAAATCCTGACCATTTATCTGTTTTTGAATTTTTATTTATTTAATGGAGAAAAAGTGTCATTTGTTGTTCTATGAAACATCATCAGATATTTAAATATTTGTCTTGGGATTCTATTCAACAATATTTCCTTTGTTTTCTTTCTTATTTTCTATTTCAATAAAAGCTGATGTACAAGTTGTAATGCAAAAGTGACCTTTGAGAGGGATGAAAAAATGTGCCTAAAAACCCATGATTTTGTGAAAGAAAATGTATAAATAATCAAACCCAGTGTTACTCATTTTTCTTTCATTGTTGCTCACCTAAGGGACACTTTCAGAGGTTTGTTATTGTTGTTTTGCATTTGTTTCTCCCAGCCACTATTGTATATATTTGTGTTTTGTGTTCATCTATTAGATTAAAAAGAGATTTTTTTCACCCATCAGAAACCAATTTTTTCTCTTTGCAGGCAGCATCTCCCTCATTGAGAATATATGATAGCCTAAGCCATTCTTTTGCAGTTTCTCCCTTCAGGACTCACAGCAAACTAGTTTACTCCTAGATAGACACAAAGCATAATAAGGCTCCTGAAGTAAAATTGCCTTAAAGAAAAGCTGACTAATTGGGAATCTTAGCTCTGGAAGGGGCCCCAAAATTGCATCTATCTGTGATTGAGCCTTAAAAGTACCCCAGACATTATTACGCTGTCACTATCACAAAGACAGTGCAAATGAACACCATGCCTGATGCGAGCACTGAGCTGTGAGGCCAAGATCTGTTGAGGACATCTCAACTGAGTTGTAGATAAGGATAAGCACAGATAAGTCATTAGCTGAATGAGAACAGGAGGTGGTGTTTGAACCCTGGGGAATACAAAGATGTGATATGCATATATATATATATATATATATATTATTCTTAAAATAAATAAAATAAGGACTGTAACACATCAAGTTACTATGTATTTATTACATAAGGAAAACAAATCTTTTTTGTGCATTTATAATGACTCTGGTTTTGGATAATCAAATCATTTATGCAATGAGGTGGTCACTTGAAATATTTTTTCTTTAGTTACTCCAGATCAGTAAATGCCATCTTTGGAAGTCAAAGAAATTCCCATGATTACTTCTCTATGTTGATTAAGTTCATGAAATTATTTTTAGAAAGTGAGAACAGGGGTTGTTTTGTTTCCTTTTCTGCTGTTTTTGGGAACAGACAATGACTGGGTCTCTGTGCAAAAGAAGAATATGAAATTTCTTGTTTCAATGTCAGGAATTTCAAGATAGTTACAGCAGCAGCTTGGCACGTGGGATCTGCGCCTGCCGGGATCTGCAGGCTCCCGCAGCTGCTGGCAAACCTAGCCAGTGGTTGCACCCACTCAGCAACCATACAACACCCACTGGGTCCCTCTGCCGTAGACCTGGTGGGTAAAGGGGATGCAGGGGCCGGCAAGGATCCCCGGACCTGACCGCAGGCAAGACTGGATCCATCCTTGATCCAGGAATAGCTGGGGGAGGGGGGAGTAGGATGACACCGTTGCTGCTTCACCCTCACTCCACTTAGCTCACAGGAGGACTAATAGCATAAACGTGCACACAGCGACATAGAACAGATGAGGGGCCAGAAAAGAGCCTGCTCATGCACGTGTGTGGGACACAGAATAAGGATCACGCAGAAAGATAGTAGACGCTGAAATGGAGAAATAACTGTTATAAAGAAAGACCTATCAGACCTTCATCTATGGCTTCACCGGAAGCTGATGAATCAAAACCCCTTGTGGAACTTGCCACCCAAGGAAGCATGGCTCCCTCCCCAAGCCTTGGAAGAGGAGGCCTGCAGAGTCAGGGCATTGACTCCACAGCAAATCTGCAAACGGATGGAGAGGAGATGACCTGCAAGATCCATCAGTGGATGCCTGCCCTCATCGAGAAACCTCCGCACTGACAATGGCTGGGGTGGGGGGGAACGATCCCCAAAGCCAGAGATCAGAGAAATGAGGTGCAGAGAGAGTGGAATGGCAAGGAGATCATACTGGAGCTAGCAGCTAGAAGACACCAATTGACCCCAAATGAACATGGACTGGGTGCCCATTAAAAAGCTAAGGACTACAAACCATCAAGCACAATGTGCCATAGGCCTGGAACACAGTTCTTGATCCGACAATGGACACAGCCACAGAAAAAGAGACCAAAGGACCAAAGAACCCACCATAAACCAAAAAAGAACAATGAGAGTGGAGACTGAGTGGACACAAGGTGGTGGGGAGAGGAGGAGGGAAGGCATGCCAGTAACCATTTACCTTACTTACCTATGTCAGAATTTATAAGAATTTAGAAAAAAATAAAAGATAGTTACAGCAGAGCACTGAACGAAGTTCAGTGCCTTTTGAGGACCTTTGCTACTGCACTTTAAGTTGCCCTTGACTCGATTTCCAGCATATAGAAGGGTCTCTGGCATATTATTACATTTTGATCAAAGTGGATGAATGTGTTGGTCAGAGTTCTGCAGATAAACACAATCGATAGGATCTATATTAAAGACAGTTATGATAGTGCTCATATGATTATGGAGACAGAGGTTCTACAATCTGCTGTTCATATGCTGGAGGCCCAGGAAAGCCCAAATGACATATTGATAGTCCAAACCCAAAGGCCTGAGAATCAGGAGAGCCAGATTGTAAGCCTTAGTCTAGTCGAAAGGGTGGAGAACTAAGAGCTCCCGATATGAGGATTGGAAAAGATGAACGTCCCAACTCAATGAAGAATTTCCCTGCTTTTTGCTCTATCCATTCTCCAATGGAGTGGTTGATGCTCATTTGTATAGGTGAGGGTGAGTTTCTGGACTCAATCTAAGCCTTTTAATGCTAATATCTTCTAACAACATCCTTACTGACACACCCAGAATATTGTTTTAATAGCTACTTGGCCTTCCCTTAGCATGGTGAATTGGCACATGAAATTAACCACCAAATTGAATTAATGAAATTATGGAGTAGGGCTGAGCCTAGGGTGAGGCAAGTAAGACTTGAGGAGCACAGAATTTCAGAAGGCACACGTTCTCAGGTCGGTTTAAGGGCTAACCCTGCAATTGCAATACCTGGGAGCAGGGCACACCCTGCAGCAGACCCATTTCAGGATTCAGGGTTCTCTTATCACTGCCTTGGCATGCTAATAATTTTTTAAATGTCCCCACATTTTTGTTTTGAATGAGATCCTCAAATTATGCATCAGGTCCTGCATGAGAGTGAAAGCCGCCTGAAGAGTGAAACATCTAGGTTGCAAAGTTTAAGAAACATGCTTGTTCAAAGTTTTATGAATATGCCTAGTCCGCTCTGCTCATGGCATTTTGTACCCTGGTCCCTCACTTGCCTTCACCTTTTCTGTGCAGCATGGGGAAGAAAGCCTTGAACAGCTGTCTCCAGTGTGGCTGAGGATCAGAAAAAGACTGTTTGCATGGTCAGTTCTCAATGCCTGGAAAATTGGTTAGCGGGGGTGATGGCTGTTTTGCATCTCTGAAGAAGATATTCCTGCTAAAAAATAGTTGGGACTTGAGAGATTAAGTTGAAAAGTGTGAAGGATCTATTTCCCACTCTGTGTAATGTTTAGCAAGAATTCTAGACATATTCTAACAATACTGTGATTTTGAAGCTACTGGTGAAGATTGAACCTCAATCTGAACAGTTCTACTTAGTGGCTTTTTAAAGGTTTATTCAAGGTACCGAGCACTTGTCTAGAATGAATCCATTTTGGAATTCTCTCTAAAATCAATAATTAATAAATTGAATAAATTTGATACCTTAACATTTATTTTCATATGGAATATCTTATTCATATGACATAGTAGGAACAGCTATCCTGACTTTTTGCCTCTCCACGAGAAACTATCATGTTTCATTCATGAGCAGAACAGAGCACAGCACGGTGTAGCCAGAGCACAATCTGAACTGAAAAATTACATGTGAAAAATTCAAGGCAAATGATGGTGTGATGTTCTTTGTTAGGCTCATTGGGTTGCAGGGAATGGAACGGCATGCTACCACTTGTAATGGGGTTTTACTCTATATAAATATATATGTATACAATTTGAAAAAAATTAGGCCATACCTTTTTAACAGAGATTGGAACAAGGGGTTTTAGGATGCAAGACAGCTCCAGGGATCAGCACCATGGGAATGAATGGATATTTATTCTAATTGCATGTCATTAGACAAACCCGGCTATGCTCTGTGAGTCAGCTTCTGTCTCTTAAATTCTATTCCAACTGGTCTTTTTACTCTCCATTCCCAGGGTCACTGATTACCAGACTAGAGCAGAATAAGCTCGGGAGACAACTGTTTGTTAAGACAGCACACGTTTGGTTTGTGTTTGTTTGTTTAAAACTGAGTTTGAAAGTCTTCATGGCAGCATTTATATTTTCCAAGTGGTCACAAATTGACCACAGTGACCCCTTCAGCTCAGGGGCAGGGACCTCCCCTTAGGTGGTGTCCACTATGCACTCTTAGCCATGGAAAAACTCCTGCTGAATGTACATTCACACACTAGCAGTGCACACTCAGGTTAACTGCATTGCGCCTCTGCTTCTTTACACGCAAAATAAGAATAATAATGCTCTGAATAGTTATGCGGGGAATTAAACAGAAAAAGATAACAAAGCACTTGAAAGACCGAGTAATACATTTATACATACTTTTAATACATTCTGTATCTAAAAGTGTCATAAAGTAGCATCGTAACCATAATTTGACCTATGTCATTATTTTCCTTCTATAAAATAAAGGTAATTATGCCTACAGCATGCTCATCTTAAAGATGAAATGAGGCAAATATGTATATTTTGTAATGTATTTGAGTATATATATATATATATTACATTTAGTGTAGTGACCAAAATGCAAAGAAACACAATAAATTTAACCTGCTGTATTAGCCAATGTGAAAATTGAACATCACAGAACAAGTAGGCAGTCAGATCAGTTGGATATCTTCAAATTTTCTTCAAATTCAAATACCTTCAAATTTTCTTAAGTATTTGAGGAGCAGAAATTGAATGTTTTTTCTTATGTCCTAGTGGAATTGTTAGAACTTGCAAAGGTTCGCTTAGTCTATAAATAATTTCCCTGATTACTCTCATTCCATCCTTTCTGCCACTCTCTGTACTCATCCAGGCATTCTTCCTAATTATAACAAAATCTCAACATTTTACCACTTTTGAAGAGTCTGACATTTCTCTGAGCACTGGTATTTTAAAGCATAACTTAAATTTGGCAGAAGTATTTCAAAATCTGCACACTGTATTTGTCTTCATTATGAAAATATTCTGAACATTATTTGAACCTTTATCAGGAACACAAACTCACTGCTAAGAGCATCAACCATTGTGTGATGTGCACACAAAGCTCTGCCTCATCTCTCCAGGGACCCATGGCATCCTGATAGCACCATAGCCATTACATTCAATTTTCTAGTTCAACTTGGTGTCTTCTACTTCTTTGCTCTAATATTATTTGTTTATTTTCTATTCTCAGTTTTATGTCCAACATAACAAATGAAAAATGTGATATCTGTCAAGAAAATCTCTCTAAATTTATCATAAGCTAGATCCCATTTATCATTTTATAGTCAAGTGTCTGGGCTTTGTGGTAGAATTTTCTTGGTTATTTGGATATGAATGGCTTTATTTTGATGTTTCCTCTTATGTGTTCCTCTTATGTTTGTTTTGTTTTATGCACAGAATCAAAAATTACTGTGTACAGGATATAATACAAATAGCTTTGAAAAGTCCCTCATTTTCCACCAGTTTTGATTTCTCAATAGTCTCCTCACACAACCACCAAGTGACTAGAAATGATAGCACTAACGTATTGTTTTAATACTTGTAGGTTTAATATGACTAAATAGAATGTCACAGGTAGTAATTCTAAAAATCTCAAATAGTTAAAGGCAGGGTACTCAGATAGCTGTCCATGAACCGAAAGGATTGCGCTCCTCTTATTTCTGCTCATGTTGTCAGCAGAAAGGATATAAAATGGTAAAAATGATTACTGGGTAGCAATTCAATAGAATATTGAACATTTTCTAAAGGACTCTTCTGGTGTTATCGGATTCTGTAAGGATATGTGTCTTTTATTGTCTTTGATTGTTTTGCAACCCTCTGAAGGTAATTTGTGGAGAGATGATGGTGATCTAAGTGGTATCTGTTCATAGAAATGCAAATGAATTTTGAATGATGGAGATGAGATTGATGTGTCACCTGTACCAAATTGATCTTGGCATTCTGCTATATCCATATATGTTATTTGATTTCCTTAAAATTTTTTTTCTTTCTATTTTGGTGGGGGGTATTTTCTATTTATTTAGGTCTTTAATTTCCTTTTTTTTAATACTTTTTTTTAAATGAAGTGCTGCTGTGTTACATCTTTGTTAATAGTTTGGTAGTATAGAATTTCTTCCCTTATATGTGGTCATCATTTCTTCCACCACCAAATCACCTATGGTCCATTTTGCCCCCCCTCCTCCTGCCCTGTTCTCATTCCTCCTCACTCTCCCTCCTCTGCTTCCTCTCTTGGATACTTCATCTCTTGAATATTATTGTAAGTTTTCAAGGACTGGTTTTATAGTTTGTTTTTCTTGTCCCTTTGATCTTTTTTAATTTTTTCATATAGAAGTTATTCTCTAGACAAGTTTAATTCTCCCTTGAAGTGCTTTAAACATCTACAGATTTCCTAAATAATGACTGAAATAAAAATTAGTCAAGTAAAATCCTTGATGTGAATCTATTTTATGAGAATCATGATCTGATCTTCTAAAAGGTTAGTCTGTATTAATATCACCCATCTAGAGTGGTCTCTTCTCTCCCTACTTCTATTGCTTCCATTTATCCTTCAGCACTGGGTTCATTCACATATATAATTTGAATGAAATTTTTCTTTCTCTAGCAGAGTGTGATCTTTATCCATAAATCATTGTGACTTGTGGGTGTCCATAATGGACAGGGTGGCATTGTGAGCCATGAGGGCCAGCTTGGGAGGCTGCCTCTGCTCCATCCCTTCCCTCTGTTTTCCTGCTTCTCTTCTGAGCCTACAGTTGGGCCTTACCACTCTCTAATGCATGAGTTACTTTTTGGAATTTAGCTATAGGCACCTCCCAGTGATAGAATCTATCAAGTAGCTGAGTCTCAACTGGAGAATCAATGGTTCACAATAAACACCTTCTCTTTACCACCCATATATATATATATATATATATATATATATATATATATATATATATATATATTTTTTTTTTTTTTTAGACTGGGTCTCGCTATGTTGCCTTGGGTAGCCCTGATCCGAGATCAGATCTGAGTGGTCCAGATCCCAAATCGGACCCGATCCAGGATCAGATCTGAGTGGTCCAGATCCCAAATTGGATCTGGGATCCCATGGACTCAGGTGATCCCCAGCCTCAGCCTCCCAGGTAGCTAGGATTACAGGTGTACACCACCATGCCCAACTATTTTTTTGAGACTAGGTCTCGCTATGTTGCCTGGGGAAGGTCTCGAACCTGTGGACTCAAGTGATTCCTAGCCTCAGCCTCCCTTTCTAGGCTGGGATTAAAGCCTCATGCCACCATGCCCAGCTACCACCTGCTTTAATTGAGTTGACTGAGTTCTCTGGAAGGGAGAAGAGTGTACTGGAATCTCAGTATCATTGTGGCTATGCAAATCTGACTGAGGCAGTTATCTTCTCACATATCCAGAGGCCCCTCAATCTGTTCCAGAGGTGATCTACTCCAAGCAAGGAAGGAAGAATAGAGTATAGTGGGAAACTATTATTTTCTCTTTTTAAACATCTACTTATGTAATATCTTCTACTTTTCTTATAGAACAGCAAGACTTAAGTAGTTACCATCTAATCTTTCATGGAAGAAGTTTGCTGATCTTAGCTATAAATTATTAAGTTTAATTTATGACTTGTCTCCCCCAAAGTGCTGTAAACAACTTGAGTCAGTGAAAAGTATAATTGTCCATCAATTAAAAGTAAAAATTATCCATCATAAACAATTAGATTATTGTTTTCACCAATCCCAACTCTTTAAAATCAAAGTCTTCTATTTCTTCCCACTTAATTCCACCATTACATTAAAAATTGCATATATTTCAAAATCAGAAGTAACCATGCAAAATTGTTATTTATGTGAGAAGTTTAAGAAAGCTTCAAAACATTTTAACTAACATTTCTATTAGACAGCATTGGCAAAAAGCATATGTGCACAACAATTTTAAGAAATCATTACTAGACTTAAAATAGATTTTATTTTAATATAGTATATTAAACAACACATGAGTTTTGAAAAGAAATAATCTTTTCTAGAAGTTTCAAGATACTTGCTTTGGTGTGTTGGACATTGAATTCTTGCCTCCCTCATTTGCTCTTTAACTCACATGAGGTCCTTTACTCAGGTGTGTCATCTACTGGGTGTAGCCCTGAGACAGTTACACTGTAATGATATTTTCTGTGAGGTCATCTCAGAATCTTTTCCACCACCACTCATGTTTAAGTGGTTCTTCTGATCAGTAAACAGGTCTTAATTTAAACAAATGACTCATGTATAGTCTCAATGGTACAATCAAGTCATTCTGCATTCATGAGTTAGAAGTTTACTCCTGCTCAGGGTAAAGGCTGTCTGTCTTGGAATGTGTTTATGCTATTTGGGAATTTTTCAAGTGGATGAGAAAAAGTCACAGGTAAAGGATAACTTAAAAGAAAACTTTCGTACATGGGATATCCTTAAGTATGAAATATTATGAATTTTCAAAATTAAATTTCTCTGTTAGGTGGATTGTAGGAGTATCTATTGCTTGTTGTCTCCTAGATAACTGTAAAGAGGAAAGTCATAGAAGATGTATGGCCGCATGAAGGGGCATGTTGTCAAGCAAATGTAAATTGTAAATATTCAACTATATCTAATGTGTTTGGTAGAAAATACTTCTTATTAACTAAATCATTACTCTCTTCACAGAGTTTTAAGGACATTTAGGATAGTTGCTTAACTGTTTGGAACATGATAACAGGGAAAGTATGCACAGATAGGCAGGCAGACAGACAGAGAGATAATAGTAATTTTGCATGGGTACTCTTTGTCTTCAAAAGATTGTACATTAGCTACTCCCAGTTGATATGGAAAAGACTTGTTGATTACAAAGCAAGAAGTAACAATGGTTCAGAGATTACCATCACTGCTATCATTTTCTTGTATAGAGGACTAATATAATAGCAAAAGTTCAATTCTATCCATCATGAAAAAATCCTCCTAGTTTACCTAAATTAAAATCCAGCATGCTTCTGTTTTATTTTAGAATGGAGTAAAAAGAAACTTATGAATTTCAATCCTCTATAGCTACATAAAACTGTTCAAATTATTTCATAGTCCACTAGGAAACAAGAAAACAAGAGAACAGTATAGAAGAAAACATGTCAACACACATGTTATGAAATACCATACATGAAAATTTAACAAGAAATTCTAGAAGATATTTTTGTAGTACCCTATTACCAGATATATTGTTTTATGTAGAGTTTACCTTTTTATTTGTTTGAATATAAATTAAACAAAATGAAAGAAAAAATATTTCTCTTTACTTTTAAGAGTAAGGAGAAATATTTTTCTCCTTACTCTTTTTAGAGATCAATTTGGAAAATTAAACAACTCCAGCTTTTAAAAAATAGATTGAAGTTGAGTATATCAACCTGAAATGGGCAGGAAATGAAATTATTTTAATCCTTCTTCCAGTGATCAGTATTATTTTCCAATAGCTTTGGAAAGGAGAACAAGATCTCTTGAGGAAAAAAGACTATAGGAACATAATACACATTCCATTATGTTTATTTGAATTCACTTCAACTATTAAGCTGCAAACAAATGAAAAATTAAGCTGGAAATATGAAATCAGTCTGATTACTTCAAAAGGAAATCCAACGGGAAATCAACATATTTTGAGTATTCACTCTTTACTAGAATTAGTTCCAGCCACTTATATATAACAGTCAACAGTCATAATAACTCTACAAGATGTGTATTGTAATTTCATTTCAGCTAAAGAGTCTCAGAGATTGAAAGTGATTTACCCAAGGTCATATAAGTAGTCAATGGTAGACTTGAAATTCAAAATCCAGTCTGTCTGGCTGCAAAGTTGATGGATGGCTTTTACTGTCTCATAACATTCTGCCAGAGAAGCATGTAAGTAGACCCCAATAAATATACATAAGTTATTTTAACATTACAGAATCGTAGATGGCAATTTACTGACATTTTTGTAAAATAAGCACTAGGAACTTTTTTTGTTTGATTTATGTGTTACTGCGTGTGTAGGAAATAATCTTTCTATTTCAGAAATCTCAAAGAATTCTGCACTGCTCTTTGGGATCCAAGTAAATTTTAGTTGAACACATTTCTTTTGATCTTTCCAGGATTAATATAAATCTCCCTGAAGGGTCAATAGTTATTGGTTTTATTTGAGTTTCCTAGGTCTGTGGTTTACAATGAGCTGATGCACAATGAAAATGATGTGAAATGGCATCAGGGACTTATGAATGACAGCCAGGTAACTAGCCAATTATGAACAGATTTTATTTTCAAGAAGTCAGGAAAAGAATGTCAGAAGAAAACATCATGTTTTCTTGAAAGGAAGTCATTATAGCAAAGCATTATTGAGTCATAGATGTCAGTATAAAACCTAACACAGAGATCTAATATATTTGTCCTTGTCCTTTTAGTTTAGGAGAAAAGGACCTAAGTCAACAACATCCTGCCCAAAAATGATAGTGCTTACCAATTATGCATTCACATAAATTTTCCTGTTCTAAGGTTATAAGGAGACCATCAATAACATCAATGCATGTGACTCCTGGTGTGTTTTGGAAGAAAACACTCCTTTTCTTTAGACAAAGAGCACTTTTCTTGCACATATTTTGCAGCAAGAGTTTCTCCTGAAGCAGATTTCTTATCCTTTTGTTCTTTTCTTTTTATACATGCATAACATGGTACATTCATTAAAAACTGTCAATAAATACTACGTTTAGATTCAAAGGCAGCGTACTTTTACAGTACACACCACTTCAAAGAGTCAATATAACATGATTTTTATAATCTCTTCATATCTATTTTTTCTTCTTCATATCTATTAAGATGGTTAATATCTATTTCCTTATTATCTTCTCATTCAATGTACCACATATCAAAATAACAAGCCCATTTCTCATACTTAACTAATGTTTTTTTATCACTTTCCTTCATCTAAAACATAATTACCAGGTACTTGATAAGTGCCAACATCTGCTTGGTGACCCAAATAAGTTGGAGTCCTACAGGCCACAGTCTCTTTTCACTCCAATTTAGGAGGCAGATACACAGACAATTACAAAACAAAGTGGAAGCAACCATGGACCAACAATACCATAACTTCAGTTTTTCAAGAGAAAGTGAATTCTAAGGCCTGTTCTTCCCAAATCTTTTATTTGCTTTTTTTCCCCTTCTCCCATTAGGCACTGCTAATTTTATAAAATATAGTGAAAATGTCATAGTAATATCAAATTACAATTGCAAAGTGTGTTCTTATCAGTACCTTTAACTAATAGTATCTTAATCAGCACTAACCCACAAATCCAAAGTCAAATATCACTGGCTGAATCTGCCAAGTTCAGGGTTGTAAATTATAATACTTAGCTTGACTTCAGTGACATACAGATGACAAACTGAAAAACTTCCAATTTTCTCCTCTACTGCCAGAGAAAATATTATCTAACAATTGTATGACTCATGACCTAAAATAGGAATTTTACATAACAAGCTCTGAGGTAGGAATTTTGTCCCCATTAGACAGGTAGATAATGATCATGTAGCTATGATCTTAAATCACACAGCTAGAGTCAGAAGTGGATCCAAACTCAGAAAATCCAGCTCTGAGACTAGGCTATGCTATAGGGTGAAGACAGGATCCTAACATTTGAAATAGGTTCCTTAAAATGAGAACCTTAAAATTCCTTATCTAATTTCTACAGATTGTTAGTTCTTATGAAAATGTTAATAGCATGCTTGCTAAGTTAAGAGGATTGACATTATAGTGAATAGTTTTCTAAAATAAACTATTGTATGCTAAATGAAGTAAGTCAGAAGGAGAAAGGTAAATCCCAGATGGTTTCACATAAATGTGGAATATAGAAAAACAAAACAAAAGGTCAAAGACAAACTTTAAAAATTGACCAAAGATTTGAAGAATCCAGTAGGAAAGGAGGAGAAAGGGTGGGGGAAGTGAAAACAAGA
Organism: Uropsilus gracilis; assembly: GCA_004024945.1. Taxonomy (NCBI): domain Eukaryota; kingdom Metazoa; phylum Chordata; class Mammalia; order Eulipotyphla; family Talpidae; genus Uropsilus; species Uropsilus gracilis. The sequence goes on along the minus strand of PVHY01016219.1, from coordinate 8,418 downwards.
GGAAGGAAAGTACATTAGGCTATGACTAAGGCTACAGAAAGGGAATGTGCTAGTATGGGATCAAATGGTAGAAAGGGGGTTCAATAGAGGATTACTGGTACTTTAGTGGATGGTGTGCTTAAATAATAAGCATTTGTAGAGCTATAAACCCATACCTCAGGATATTTACTATAATGTATGTCAACAACCACAACAAAAAAATTTTATTCTTAAATTCCATTGATAAACTAATAATTTAAAATCAGATGCAGTCAGTTCATTTCTCTGTGCCTGTTTATGTGCTGTGGGTATGAAGTTTAAGAGATAAATTTCTTGACCTCTGTGACTGTTCTATGTGCTAACTAGGTTAAGGACCTATTTATTTAATTAAACACTATTTCATTGTAAAAGGGATAAAAGACTTGGATGTAAGACTTAAAAATCATGAAATATATAGAAGAAAAACATAATTAAGACACTCCATAACATATATATATATACAGAAATTTTTTCAGGACACATTTATAAGACCAAAGAAAATTAAAAAAAAAATGTAATCAATCTAAAAAGCTTTTGCACAGCAAAAGAGTCAATAACCAAACAAAGAGACCCCAAACTGAATGGGGAAAAATATTTTTGCACTCCATAGAACTGATAAGGGTTTGATAGCAAAGATCCTCAAAGAACATACATGACTCAACAAAAACAAAGCAAAAACCCAGTCAAAAAACGGGCAGAGTAGATTAAAAGGTGTTTTTCCAAAAAAAGAAATACAAATGACCAACAAGCTTGTGATAAAATGCTCAATATCACTTATAATCAGGAAATTCAAATCAAAACCACAATGAACTACCACTAAAAATGACCCATAACAAAATAATGGGCAATAGTGAATGCTAGAGAGGATGTGAAGAAAAAGGAACACTTTTATACTGCTGGTGGCAATGCAAACTGTTCTGGCTACAATGGAAAACTGTGTGGAGAACCCTCAAACTAGATCTAGCAATTCTACTTCCAGGAATGTCCCCACAGGATACAAAACACTCAAAAAGACACTTGTACTCAGATGTTTATTGCAATGCTATTTACAGTAGCCAGGATATGGAAACAACCCAAATGCTGCAAAACAGACAAATGGATCAGAAAGCTGTGCTATATGTACACAATGAAATACTATTCATCAATCAAAAAAGACAAATTTGATACATTTATGATAACATGGATGGACCTAGATGGAAAATCATGTCAGTGGAAATAAGCTAGAAAGATAAAGAGAAATGCCAGATGATCTCATCTTCATGCAGGATATAGGGAAAACAAACAAACAAACAAAAAAAACAAAAGGACAAGGAAAATTTAAGACTGTCAGCAGAACTGAAGCATGGAGCAAGACAGGTGGAAGGGTGTAAAATTGGGGTGGGATGAGCACAACAGATTGCTCATGGGTGACAAGGTGGTGCGAGAACCTTGGGGTAGACAACAATGTAAAAAAAAAATATATATATATATATGCGTGTGTGCATTCAATTTAATTAAAAAAATAAAAATTCTAGTGTACATCAAAAAGTGGAAAAAGAAATATAATCAATTATTTTCTCATAATTAAAGATTTGTTCAATAATTAAAACTACTAATTTCTGATATATTTCCAGTAAATTTTGATACACTTTAGGTTTCATATCTTAAAGAAAATACATGAAAGTCAAGTGTACAAATTATACCAATTCTCTAATTGAAAAAGCCAGCAGCTGGTGGCAAGACATTGGTCTTGTTGTACATATTTTTGGAGTTGTTAAGTTCCTTCTAGAAAGATTTATTATTAGGTACTTTCCAAGGAAGGAACAGAATGCTATTTGTAGATTATTGAAAGTGCTTTTGCTAAGGGAATTTTTAACTTTTAGTAAAATGCAGATTTATTTCCACAGTTAAAAAGAAGCCACTTTACTACTCCTAAGCAACATATTCTTACTCTTTCAAAACTCTTGCACTGGTTTTCATTCCCATGCCATTTATTTGACTGTTCCACAGGAGCTGGTGAAGCTGAATGATTAATAGTATCAAAAGAAACTCCAGAAGCCTATGTGATTGCACCAGGCATCTGGGCTACTATCAGGGCCACATAGCACTGGCCACAGCAGACAGGGCTCCAATACAAAGAGCACCTAACTCGGGAGCTTATTTATAAAGCAAGACTTAAGGGGCACCAACATGTGAGAAGGGTTGGCGTTAGACAGCCTGGAAAAGTTAGCTGCTAGATGTTTTTAAGCCTATCTCCCCAAATACCTAGCTGTATGTACATTGTTTCCCTCACTGAAAAATAGAGGTACTCTAGGAGATAAACCTCTAATGGAAAGAATTCAGAATGCATCCAATAAAAATACATACATTTATTGATAAATAATGTTTGATTTAAGAAAGCAGGTATTTGTTAGAGAGGATCATGTATATAATGAATGTCTGAATTTGTGTTTTAACATTCTTTAAAAAATAGTTTATTCTTAGAGATCTACTGAAATATACCCCAGGGCTATTGCTCTTATGAATTTATTTCAGAAAGCTCCAGTACTGGAGTTGAACCAAACTGAAAGTCCAGACTTCCACATATCTTTTTATTACCGCTGACTCCAGACTTCTTCAGATAATAGCAGATAAAGTTCAAAACAGTAATTTCCCCCAGCAAATAGGAATTGGAAGTCTAGAGAGTTAATAGGGCTTTTTCATCTCAACCCAACTCTGTGATCTAATTTCAGATAGTAGGAAATATGCCAACTTTAGCGGCTAATTAGAGTTATTCATTGGAAATTATTTGTAGCCAACCTTTAATCTCTTATAGCAAAGTGCACTGACAATGTTGGCAGCATAAGTACTGGCAGTATGCATGTTGGCAAGTTCCACAGAAAGGGTGCAAGAAAAAATGGTTGCATTTAGATTATGCAATTTGCTTGACTGAAAAATTTCTCAGACTACACGATGCTAACTTGGGCTAAATTTAGCCATGTTCATGTTTTTTTCCACTTGGATAATCAGTGTGTGTGTGTGTGTGTGTGTGTGTGTGTGTGTGTGTTGGGGAGAAAGTTTCAGTAGAAGTGTCTATCCTCACATATCACAAAACTGAAGAGCAATTCAGAAGAAAACTTGAACTTCCACTGCTAATTAGGATTTATTGGATTTATTAAAGTTGCATTGTTTTAGGATTAAACTAAAAATCTCTCCTTTGTTATCACAATTATACTCACTTGTAATTTATTATAATTTTACTAAACAAGAGCCATGCAAACTGAAATTCCATGAAGTCAGGAAGTGTTTGTCTATTTGATTCACTGATGCACCCACAGTATCCATTAGCACATAAGGGGGCACTATATATTCTTAAGTGAATTATTGAAAAAATGACTGAAATTTGTATCAAGAAATAACACCACTGTATAAATATCAGTTAAATACTTACTTTCAAAAAAGTTAACCCTACATTTATATTTTAACCATACTCTGTGTCCCATCCCTTCCTCCTCCTTGCTCTTCCACTATTTGACTAGAAGTATTTAATAGAGATTTTTAAAAGTGGTAATGTTTGACAGAGCAATGAATAATGTCTCAGACTATTTTGACTCTACATCAAGAAAACTTACTTTTTCCAAAAATAACACTCTCCTAGAATTTTTGAATATACATAAATAAAAACTACCTTAAGTCATAAAGAAAATCAGTTGTATTCAAAAGGAGATCTTAAAAATCAACAATAATAACAAAAACAAGATTAAAAGTAAATAGCAAATTTTTTTCAGTACTCTATTTATTTTCCACAAGATTTCATAACATTTGAGTTCAAATAATAAGGTATTCAATTCCCTGTGTTCCTTGTCCAAAGACACCCATTTCTTTCACTTCACTCCACCTTTCCCAGGAAAGGATTTCTTAACTCATTTACTTTGAATTATAAATGAAACTTTACTATTGCTATCTGAAGCTATTATAATCTTAGATCAAAGGAATTCATTTTTAATTGGTTAGTAGTATTTTAGAGATAAGAGGTCAGCTCAGAAGCTCTAAAACCATATAGTTCATCCCCTATAAAATTAATGTATATTAGCAACAAAGCATTTATGAGCTACTAGTAAAAGCAAGTGTGTAAAAGCATTTAAAATTTTTATGATTAGTACTAATTATATAAGGGTGTATAATGCGACTGCTTAAAAGAAGCAATCTGTTTGAATTTTCTGGAAAAAAATCAATGTTTTAGAAAACAGTCTTTTTCATTATTAGTTTTAATAATTAAAAAAAAATTATCTTCCTGAGCAGTGAAGAGTACTTCCAAATGCTTTACACATTAGACAATTATTGGCACCACAGCAGAAAAAACTCCCAATTCTTTGACATTTCAGATAAGATTTTTGTTCCTTAAGAAGTGCTTGTTTCCTCAACATTTAAACAGGCCATCCCTTTACTTTAAACTACAGTCCCTTCCCACTAGAAGCCATATACCTTCCAGCATCTGTTCTAACATAGCAAGGATGCAACTAACAGGCAGTAGTTAGTGAGGGGTAACAGATTTGCCTCTAGTAACTAATAGACTATTGCTCTCTTGGTAGGACCTTTGCTCCATATAAATTGTTAGAAACTTAAATATCCGATTAGGGGATGGAGATGCATAATTTCAAGCACATGGCTCCTTTTAGAATAAATACCCTAGTTGTTGCTATGGCAGACCACAGCAATCTGTGCAGACCACAGCAATCTGTCTCTGCAATGGACCTGGGTCTGAAAGAAAGGGGCATAGCACCATGAAGCCTGCTGACTTGTTTTTGTCCCTAAAATTCTACTGGAAAGTTCACGACAAATGCCAAGTATAATAGGATTTTAATGACCCTGCAAGTCTCAATTCTTTTGAGAAATCTAGATAAGAAATAAATGAGCAGAAGAGATTTAAAACAATGATAATATAAATGTTACCATCTAGGTTTGTGTAATTATACTCTGACATTTGCGCAACAGAACTGCCTAATGATGCATTTTTCAGAACGGTCTTCTGTTAGATTAAGCAATAGAAGGCTCCATTGTGATATAACTTAAAAGACATAAGATAGCTGGCTAGCTAGCTAGCTAGAGAGATAGAAAGATAGAAGATGCATGTAAATCTGATTCCTTAAATACTCATTTCTGTGTTTCTAGATATTTTCTGAAAGGATGAACCATTCGAAGATGTTTTATGTGTGATCTGCGGACAGCAATTTCATGTTTGAGCTCAAATAATAAGAATTTTTTGTAATAAAAATAATACCGATCTGTTGACTAAAGTAATTATCTTTTTATTTTCTATATCTCGTGGTTGAGACATAGATCTGCCGACACTTACTGTATTACTTATGACACCTACAGACCAGGATATGCCTTTCTTTCACATTACCTTCTTAATAGACCCTAAATGTAGAAAAAAATATCATTTTCTAAATATTTTGTTAACTAAAAAGTTTGGAAAACCATAGTAGATCAAAAAATTTTTTTTCATTTCTTTTTTGGATGTTATGGGAAACATCAGAAGACTTCAGTGTTTTCTCTGGAAAATTGCTTAAACTTAGAAACACTTTTTCAAGGATCTGTGTCACCAAAAAGGATTGACTTACTCTAGTCTCAAAAGAATTTTCTAGCTCTGTTATTTTAAAGAAGAGTTGATTTCATAAAATGAGATTGAAATATAAAACGATCTCCACGTGACCACCCACCATCTAACCTCACTCTTATTTGCAAAGTCTGTCACTTCACTAACAATCACAAAGTCTAAGTACAGAGTGTTTGAGCCAAACTGTGTGATTATGGTATTTAGATTTGCAAGACTGTAGGACTGGTGTCATAAGATAATCACAACATGACTAAAGCACTGAATTGGATCCGATGACTCTTTAAGACTTCAAGAAGGGAAGATACCAAATTGGCATGTTCACAGTGAGCACAGCTTACTAAGCTAATTTACTTTTCCTTTATTGGATGACTTGTGCAGCTGGTAGATTTTGAGCCATCAGCTAAACTTAGAATGTGGTCAGAGGATAGACATACCCTAACTGAAAGTCTTGGCAGTGAGTCCAAATTCGCATTGGAAAAAGTGTCTCAGTTTTAACTATGCTGAGAATTGGGCAATCTTTGCAGTTTTCTAATCCAACTGCCCATCATATGAAGGATTTGCCAAAAAAACTAATTTATGGATCATATCAATCACTCTCTATTTGACGAGTAGACACAAAGTTTATTAATGGATGAGTCAACATATTTTATTGTTGGAGTTATACAATTCTTTCATGTTAAGGAACAAGCATCAGTAACTCTCTCACTGGTGTTTTTAATATGACCCTGGCACTGCCATCTAACCAGAAAAAAAAAAAAAACACACAAAAAACAGTTTACTTTTTTTCATATGCTAGGCCTATAAGACTCAAAATCAACAACATCTTAATAAACAATATAAGTGATAAATCTTGAGAAACAGCAAATGTTGGCACAAATGTATTTACATTAAGAATAACAAAAACTACACTTGTTCCTATTGCAAAACAGATTTTATTATTTAGAGCTGTGTAAGATTTACAGAATAATTAGGAAGACTGTATAGAGTGTTCCTACATGCCTTCATATTTGGGTAGGATAAACATACCCATTTTCTACTATTACTGATTTCTAATATTATTGTGGTACATTTGTTATAACTAATGAACGGATATTTACACATGATTATTTTAAATTCAATACTTTTTCACATTTCCTTAGTTTATTTAGTATATTTTTTCTCTCCCAAAATTCTCACTAGGATGCTATATTAAATTTAATTGCTATATCTTTGTAAGCTCTTTTTTTGAGTAGTTTTGAATTTTATTGATTTTGATGTCTTGACAGTTTGAATAATGCCAAGATTGTTTGATGGTATGGGATGGGAGGTACAATCTGTACTTCATAGATTAAAGCAAGCTTTAATCTATTCCAAAGATTTCCCTTAATGAGTAATTTGGGGCATTTACTGGCCTGTTGTAGAGCAGAACATCCCCAGGCTCTGAAAATCACCCATTAGAAACAGTCGCTTAGTCTTCCTACCTGGATATATCAAGACTCTCCATATCTTATCAGAAACTTGTCCTTTTAGCCTTGGAAATATAAATATGTAGTATTATTGATACAACAAGGCCCCTCAATCAGTTTATAACATTGCCCCACAAGCCCTGCAAGGTGGGAAGCCTGTTACAAGTGATAACAAATTCTTAATTTACTATAATCTCTATTCAATCGAATCTGCTGCTGCAGCCTAGTGCCCAAGCTGATAGCTCCCTTATCAGCACTAACTCAGAAAATAAAAGGTGGTAAAGTTGAATTGTTGCCAGTCTTCATCCTGCCGAGTCCTCTTGTATAAGAGTTGTAGAAAGGCCAGCTGCCTGTCCAGAGCATCTCCAAATAGAGAATAGAAACTGAGCATATGGACTGAAAGACCAGGTGTTCAAATGCAAAAAAGAGAGACACTGATTGTGACTTTGAGAAAACACACATGTTATTTAAATATTAATCTCCTTTAGTCATACCATAGTCAAAAGTGACCGTGGTACTCAATTGTGTCAGGAAAGTAGAAAATGACAAATGTTATATTTTCTCTTGAACAGTGGTTACTATACTTTGTTATATTACTTTGAGATGATGCTTTTTTTTTAACATGTCACCAGATTGATTGTGAATTCACTTTGTTATCTGTAAATCACAATGAGTTTCTTTCTGTGAGTACTAAATTGTAACATAAATTGCTTACACTGACCATTTTAGGACTGAGGACTTACTTTTTTTTTTTTGAAAAAAAAAAAAAAAAAGGTACATTCATCTCTTCACTTAAGGACCACTAGTTACTCTTCCACTTTCCTTCCCAAGAACTTCCAGTTGGGACACATGCTTTGCTTTCCTAAATAGTTGGTCCAAATTCAAATGTATACAAGGATGTTTGGCTGCAGTGAAGCCTGGTGTAGCAGTTTCAAACTGCAACTGTAGGCTAATCTGTACATTCTTGTCGTTCTTTCCTCAGTCAGCCTTCTTTTTTTCACTAGCTAAATAACTAGGATGTTCTGAACACTGTAAATATACTCAATCTTGCCCACAAGTGCTGGAGAAACTACTTAGGAGAAGTATAGCAGCTGTTCTTTCCAGGGTTGGGTAAAGCTGGGTTGAAGACCCAGGGATTAAGGAGTAGAATGAGAATGGGCTGACTGAGGAAAGACACATTTTGTTTTGTTTCCTTTTTACTGTATAGACTCAATACTCTCCTCCAGTCAGTTTGTGGCACAAATGTCTGAACTATGTCATTAAGAAATATGATCAGTAAGCTATATGACATAACTTTTTGCCAAAGTTCTTTTCAATTATTGAGACTAAGTGAATGTACATTTTTTAACTTGGGTCATTGACATGGCTTTAGAATGT